>CAJNJA010079030.1:0-49950 GCA_905231915.1 Symbiodinium necroappetens
CTCCGCCAGCCGTGCGAAGCGCCGCTTCGTCGGCATGGGCCAGGCGTTGGTGGACCATGCTGGCCGTGTCGGTGCAACACGCCGTCACGAGCACGGCCCTCGAGTCAGCTTGGCCCGCGCCTCTCCGCGCGAGCCAACAGTCGGCCCCAGAGCTGGAACGCGTGCTCGACCTTGCTGACGCCGCAAGGCCGAGCCGCCTGCCGCGGCGCGGCCCGTAGATGCCTGTCGGGTATAGGAGGCGCCGCTGAAACGAGCGGCGGGCCCGTCAGACTCACTCTAAGGAATAAAACGGCCCGTTTAAAAAAAAAACATAACCTTTTGCTGAGGTTGGTCCATTCCTTGCGAAGCCAAGTGGATGTTATTTTGGGGATCGTTGTCATTACTCTCATGCGAATCAACCAAGACCAAAACCAAAGGCAGACCCGAAACGCGGGCAGCGAAATCAGAGCCTGCGCCGAAGTGCGCGTAAGTCGGGATGCAGAAGGGGGATGCGTGTGAGTATCTTCATGAAGGGCCCAGGGGAGCAGCTCAAGCCGCAGCTGGAGGACCGGGCCTTGTGGGAGGCACAGCCAGTCGAGTAGATGCTGGCACATCGTCCGCATCGGATTCCAAAGGCCCGAAGGCTAAGGCGAAGGCAAAGGCCGCAGCAAACACGGTGTACGCAGCACATTCTCCTGTATCGTCAGTTGCCTGCATGTTTGCTTCGAGACCGCTGAAATCGCAAGGGGTCGCCGCAGTACCACAGGGAGAGCTTTGGATGTGTGAGATGGGACCTGATGAGCTCATTCTTTGGATGGACAATCCGTTTGGAGTGACAGGGTTTTTCACATCGACAACGGACTCATTGTTGGGATCTGCATGGTTGGCGGCTTTTGATGCGAATCGCTGTCCTAGCAGACATTGATACAGACCTTGGCGGCGGGAATAGCATCATTGATGTTTCTCTCGCGACAGCTTGGAAACAGAGGACTTCAGAACATGAGACTTGCTTTGTGTTCATAATTCACACGAGCGTTGGGGACTACCTTCATGTAGCCTTAATGGTTGCAGAGCATCGTCCGGGTTGCAATCGGCACATGAATGAACTTCAGAAGCGCCGGTGGGATGAATCATTTGTCACACGGCATGTTGTGGAACAGGGAAGCGGCGAACAGGAGGAGATTCAGACCGTGCACCCTAGTCTCGGGGATGCCTCTGAGCTTTCATCACTGTCGGAGGGAACCGAAAATACGGAGGCTTCCACTGTGTCATTTGACTCTCGGGGGTTTGAATCCGATGATCCGTTTGAGAGTTTCTGGTATCTACAGTAGTGTTGTCTAAACATGAGTAACTTGAGTGGAAGCGCCCAGGAACATTGATCACACGTGCTAGGCACACCTTTCAGCCTGTCGTGGGCAGTACATCAGTAGCCACCGGAATGTGGCGAGCCCTGGAGTCTGTGGACTTTTCATTGCCGCTCCAGCAGTTGAGCCTCCAACTGTGCGCATATGTCCTTCGAGGCCAGCACAGGCCAAGCTCAAAGATCGTTGCTTGAGGGCTTCGCGCTCCGTGGTAGCGTAGCACGGGACGACACATCTGTGCTGACTTGTGTTTGTAGTCTGGCCCTGCCTCTGAAATTTGAGTTTCACGCTCTTAGTTGTTAATTACTGACCGCTGGACGGTTGTGTCAGGACTCGTGCTGCTGCATTGTCGATTCCCTTGGTTTTGGTTTTTATTGGTCCCTTTGGCTCTTTGGCGAAGTGCAACTATGCCACGGCAGGCTGGGTCGAGAGCGGGGTCTTGGTAAGGTTCAAGCGAAGACGCGAAGACGAGGGGTGCGACTCGAATCGGCGGTAAAGCTCATGCACGCGGTCTGGCGTGGCGAGGATGTACGCATCATTAAGGAAAGCCATAACGAATGAGAGAGGCGTGGGAGGAAGTGATGCCAGGCTCGAGGCACCGAGGTTGCAACCATCTTACTCGGGCTTTGGAAACCTGCCTCCAGGGCATTCGTATTACAATCTGACCGAGATCCCGTGCACGGCCCTGGATCTGGTGGAGCTTCGCGTGCTCGTTGCGGAGGCCGCCTGAAGGTCATCCTCGCCAGTGGCAGGCACGACGGCGGGCTGCGTGCGGAGTCTCACGGTGTGGGAATGATGGTTTGCCACGCACGGTCTTCCGGCCTCCCCTGGAATTGGAAGGGAGTTCAGAAGCACGTCTTCAGCGCAACCCAAACGCACCCAGAGGCACGCAGCTATGCCGGCCGGCTCCGTGCCGGATCGGGACCCCAGCCGCGCGGCTCACACAGCTGCGATACGATGGCAATGATTGCACAGCACAACAGGGAAACCCTGTTGGACGTGAACGTTGCGGAGTGCATAATCCCGGACCGCCTCGCGCACCCTGTAGTACTACAGATTCGCCGGCAAAACGCTCCAGCATTGTACTGGCAGAGCAAATGCAGTGCGGCATCCTCTGCCCCCCACGCGTGTGAGATATATATTTTTGGCACGAGAAAGCAATTTTCCCAAAATATCAAAATCTCCTATAAGGAAGCAAACGCCGGCGGCAAGGCCGTGGAGGCGCCGTGGCTCACACGTGCGACAAAGGAGCTATAAATCTGGAATTATGCAATACCAGTGGCCCGTCGGTGGCAAGATGAGCCGTGTCGGTTCCCGCGTCAAGCCTTTCCGCACTTGCTTGCGACGGCGCGCTGCGGGACGCCGGCAGGCCCTGCAGGAGCCACCAATGAGCACCTGCGCACGCTCTTGAACCACGAGGACGACAGCCAACTCCTCCACGCCTTGTCAGTTTGCAGAGGCCGATAGAAGCCGAGTGGCCACGGAATACATGCACTGGTTGTTGGCGATGCTTTGCGCCAGCTCTCGTGAAGTGAGAGTAGTAATGGCAGTCGTAGTGGTTGTGATCGCGGCAGGAGAGTCGTACTAACAGTAGCTGCAGCAGAAGCAGCATGCACGAAAAGGACAGAAACTGGAGAGAAGCCACAAGCAGCTGTATCGAGCAATTCCGATGGCAGTCATTTTTTCTTGCTGGCCGCCATCATCATGGTCGGCACCTCTCTTAAAGACGAACGCGCGCATGACTGAGTGAGTTATTAGGCTCGGATAGAAAGCCTAAGAATGAGAAGAATCCATCAAAGGATAGAAGCCGCATTCGTCTGTGAGACGTCCGAAGCCTCATTTCAACGCCTTTTTGCCCAAAACCAGATTTAGCAATGAATTGCGCCTGCTGTGCTCACTTCTTCTTTAAGCTAGCTTGGCTCCAGACTACAAGCCCCCAAGAAACACGAGCTCAGATGTGAAAGGCATCTCACCTTCCGATGCACGCGCATGCACTCCACTAAGCAGCATGGAAAGGATTGCGTGATACCCAAGCACTCGCCTGGACTTGTGGTTGTTGCTGCTGATCTCCTTGGCATAGGATGCAAAGAGGCTGTCCAAGTCGCCACTCCTGGGCGTCCAAGCAGTGTTCGTGATGATCATCGCTATCGCCATCACTCGTGTACCCATCCACAAACACTCGCGCACACACACACACACCAGCAGCTCGGCATCATTACTTGCATTATCAACGGCATGGTGATCGTCATCCTCACCCTCAACCTCATCCGCATCGTCGTCACCACCATGAAGAAATACAAAACATCATCACGATCCATGCCAACATGCTGTTGTCCTTACCATTGGCAAGGCCTTTGTTGTCATCGCCGTCCTTGTAAGCATGGTCACCACACCCCAACATCGCCACCACACCACCACACCACCACACCACCACCACCACCACCGCCACCACCACCACCAGAACCACCAGAACCACCAGAACCACCAGAAGAACCACCAGAAGAACCACCAGAAGAACCACCAGAAGAACCACCAGAAGAACCACCAGAAGAACCACCAGAAGAGCCACCAGAAGAACCACCAGAAACACCAGAACCACCAGCACCAGCACCAGCACCAGCACCAGCACCAGCACCAGCACCAGCACCACCGTTGTTGTGGTTGGGGTTGGGGGTTGTAGTTGGGGTTGCGGTAGGGAGCGGTGGTGGGGTCGGTGGTGGTCGCGGCAGCGGTGGTGGTGAACAAGAACAATAAGAATTTTCAATTCAACGCGGCGCGAGCGTGCTCTGCGCATTGCGGGCGTAGTGCTTAACCCGACACTCGGTGAAACTGATGTAGCTGATCCTTCACTCCAAATAAACCTCCCTCGCTGAACTCTGCCAGATTGGTGAACCTGAGCACTGAAACAAGAAGTCTTCTGCTGAAGTCGATATATACAACCTCCGACACCCTCATCGTGAGCCAACGCGTCCGATGCTCCCGAACCAACGCCTGGTGGGTCGTATTCGGAGCTAGCAGAGCTCACGAGCCGGGTCCCGGAGTGCCAGTCTAGTCCCACAACGGCTTTTGCTCCGAAGATGTGAGCCCACCCAGGATTACAGGAGAATGAAGAACCTGGAAACTCGCCAGTTCTGCACCGCCGGCGACTGAAGCTCCGCTGTAGTGCCCTCTTTCGGCCTCGTTCGTCAATGGAGTGTCTTCATCCGGAGGATCCTGGGGAAGGTATGAGACTGGAGACACATGAGAGCGAGGCGGCTCGTACTTCGGAGGTGCCCTTGGGCAATGGTGCGGGTGTGGTTGCCTCCCTTGCTCGTTGCCGGCTTGGCCTTCTTCGGTGATGGCGCCTCTGAAGTGGGGGGGGTCTCGCGAGGGAGGACTGGAAGGCGGCTTCGGAATTGTCGTGGACACCGTGGTGTTAGGGGGGCCGACGAGTGAGAAGAAATGGGAAGCAGAAAAAGGGTTGGTCTGTTTCGGCGTGTCGAAGCCTTCTCCCTTGGCACAGGGTGGAGGCGATATTTTGGCTGGTGGCACTGGGAGCAGGAGGACCTGCATTTTCGTCATGGATGTACGTCTGGACTGCGGGCAGCGCCAACTCCGGTTTGCAAAAATACCGCATGGGCCAGGGTGAGTGGGCGTAGTGGAGCGCAACCTCCGCCAGATCGGCCATGATCTGGCAGCTATCGCTCGCGTGGCGATCATCTCTCGATGCATGTCTGCTTCCAGTTTGCAACAACCAAAATTGGCAAAACTTGAGGCCTGGCCTGTCTCATGGCCACAAATGCGCGTTGAACCAGAGTCCCGATTGCTGTCCGGGCGACCTGTGTACGGAAGTGACTGTCATTGGTGGTGTACATATGGTCAATCTCGTCCAAGGCCTCGAGGGTCATAATTTCATGGCCATATGGGCGATGCCGTACGACGGTTGCAAGGACTTATAATGGAATTCCTGGAGTCGCGTCGTGCCCGTGTTGCCATTCCTGATGCTGGGCAGAAGGCCGAGGAGCTGTTGGTGAGGATGCGCCGCCCCTTTGGCATGACGATGGCGGCTTGGTGCGCGAAACTTGTCGCGGGCCTTGAAGCGGGCTCGTTCAGGAGATGTTCTGGGGGATAAGGCAGCTGGCAAGAGATTGCAGAGCACTTCGGGAGCAGCGGCCAGTACTTCTTGCCCCTTGGCCGACGACACGAAGAAGCAAAGCTGCATCCGAGGAGGGCTCATCCACTGCACTTCCTTGCTGTCTCATTTCACAGATTTGTCAACACGCATTCATTCTGGATAGTTGCTCTCCGACTTGGCTAGTATATGGGTCGGTATGTGGCTACACTTCTCCGGCCTTTTTCGTAGAAGTGATTGGTGTGTAGGGCACAGCCCCCAGCATGGTGCACCACAGTCGCCGCCTCAGCCATGGAACCAAAGGAACGTTGTATGGTTCTACGCGACAGCACTCTGCAATACTTTCTCCAAGGGAAGTCGTACGGGGTGTACCCGATCTTTTAGGGCTTTGTGCTCTGCTGCCCCGGAGCTCTGAGGATCTGCTTCCTGTGTCACCGCCCAAGCTTTGCCGGTGAGTTGCGATATCAGCTCGGGTCCAAGGAACATTCTAATCAATGCATGTGGCTGCATCTCCGTCCCAGGTGCATCTGTAGGCCTGGTCTTTGTCTGTGGTTGCCATCCCAAAATGGGTGGCGAAGCAAAGGTAGCATTGCCAACGGCTCGCCCGGAAGGTCCTGAATTTCGGTGAGGCTCCGGGCCGAAGCAAGCAGATAAAGGAAGAAGCCCAGTGCAAAAAGTTTCTTGCTCCAACATTGCAGCTAGCTGCGCCCTCTCCCCCAGTAGCGTGCAACGAAGCTCCGCCACCAGTCTCAGAACTCTTCAAGAGACTGGCACCCAACAACAGTTCGGTTTCACGGCTTCCCAGACTGGTAGGCTCCTACTTAATAACGCCAGCTGAGAGCAGGCCCGATGAAACAGAGTTGCCTAACTTTCTCCGCAACCATCACATAATTGCCTTCAACACCTGGCAGGCCTCCCGGCCCACAGTTTTGAGCAGGGTGAATCCCACGTGCAGATCGACTACATTAATTATGACCAGGGAAGCTACGGCTGGTCGCTCAGCTAAAAGGTCGAGTCCCCTCCCCAGCTTCTCTTTACAGGGAGCTGGAAAACAGGGGGCCATCTGCCGGTGACGGCACGGGTGCAGCCGATGCGACGTTGGCAACTTCCGGGACCACGCTTCAAGCCCTTATCCCATGATGCAAGACCATGCAATCTGCTGTTTGATCCAATCAACAACAGGCTCAGACCATGTTGGCCTGGGTACAGGAGCGACTTCGCGAGGACATGCTGTCGGAGTGGGATGAGTTACTCTCTCAGGCCACCCAGTGCTTCTTCCCCAAAATCCCCAAGGCCCTGCCGGAGGGACAAGACACAATTGTGGCTCGGCGCCTTTGGCGAGCTCGACGCGTGCCGATCAAAAGGAGCCTGGTCGGAACCTTTAGCAAAGGAGTTGCGCCCAGAGCCTGTTCGAAAGCCCCCTCTAAACTGCGGCAACAACAACAACTTCTTTTGCTGCTACTGCCGCTACTACTACTACCACCACCACAACATCCACATGAAATTATGATGATGATGGTGGTGATGAGGAGGAGGATGCTGATGATGATGGCCACAACTGAGGCACAACCGTCATCGTCTCCTTCTTCTACGAAAAACAGTGTTTACAATAAAACTACGAGTACTCACCTGCATCACTCGCGGTAGCATTACTGGCGGAATCAGCACCATCTCCGGCAATGTTGTTCGGGTCGTGGCTGCCTTCTTTGCCCTCCTGACTGTCGTTTCAACAAAATTGAAGCATAGTTGCTGTACGTAGCGGTTGATGCCATACTTGGGGCTAATGCCGCTGCAGCAGCGCAATGTGCCGGTGCTCGGGTTGCTAGAATGAAGCCTTGTAGAGTCCCCATAAGATCATCGTGACTCCGTGCAGTTTGAGGCCAGTAACCCACACAAGGTACTGTAGGGTACTGAGATGCAAGCCTGGTCGAAGCGAACATGTCGTCCGAGCCTGTGACGGGCCTCACTGGGACACCTCAACAAGTCACCGGCATAAACAAGCCTGGTCTAGCCGCTGCTCGGCATGCGAACATCCAATTCGACCCAGGAATGCAACTCTTTTTTCACTTGTCGCGGTTCCTCCCGAGATGCAGAACCGAAGGAGCCTACTTGGCCTCATGCCGGGCTGGACCACAGCCCACCGAGGAAAACACCAAGCGTGCGCAGCACGGCTTGTGGACCCCACACCATAAATGCCCTAGTGGCCCTAGCTCTCCGGCGTTACTGACAGAGCTCTTGGGGAACATCCTGGTGTTGTTTCCGCGCAGCACTTGGAACTCGTCCCGATGACGAGGGTAGCAACTGTACTGATGGGCAGAATAAACCCTTTGAGGCCGAAAAGCTGAGGAACGCAGCTCCGGAACAGGGGGGGGACTGGAAAGTCCAGCACTCCGCCAATCCGGCGGCCACTCCTTGTAAAGACGGCACCCCCAATCCCGCGGCGTCCCTCCGCTGTGCCTCTGCGGCCGTCAAACAATGAAACATGCACAACTGAGTACCCTTTTACTGGAGCCCTCTACCAACATGTCAACAGAATCGAAAGCCATGTAGAAAGCCGCAGGGCTGGAATGACATGCAGATGGTCTGTGGAGACTGTGCAAAGAGCAATGCCCTGGCACCACAAGACAAATCAAGGCTTTGGCGAAAGCCGAAGTAATAAGCTGATCTCAGCCACGGGTAGAGAGCTTGGCACATTCTCTAGCCACCCTCTTTTCTGTAATGCTGTGCTGGGAGCTCCATGCTCCATCTCCTTTTGCCAACTCTCCGAAAGGCTTCGTTCCGCCTTTGGCGGGCCTTCCTGCGACTGAGTTCAGGATGGCTACCGACTGCAATTGGAGATGTCTGGCAATGGTGCAAAGTAACATAAGTAAAATAGCACACTCGTCATTGCAGCCCTCTTCTTGCTACTGCGAGCCCTCGAACAAATCAATCGAACCGAGAGGGAACTCGCACCGGTCGCCGGTTGTTGTGAGCTCCAGAAGGCCCGGAAGGGGGAAGGGAGATAACATGTCAGGTGCCAAGTCAGCTCAGGGTACCTGAATGGTCCGCAGCCCCTCGTCGAGCTCCTGTATCAACCGTCACTTCGGGCCTGACCTACTCTGCAAAGGCCAAAGACATCGACACAACACGCATCCTGCTCGGTGATTTCAGCCGGGTCATGCGCTTTTGCTGGTTTCCCTGCATCGGCAGTGTTGCTCTCCTGAGCAGGCATCGCAGGGAGCTTCCGAAACCAGAGAGAGGGTTGCCAACTTCCTGGACGTCTTTGTTGACGATCGCCACATCATCCTTGTGCGAACCGCCAGCGCACCACTTCGGCAAGCGCAGGTAGCCTGGGCAGTTGGAATGCTGCAAGGCCCAACGAGGGCTATCATCATCGGAATCTCAGTTCGGTCATGCCCTGTAAACCTTCCAGGTGTCTGCTCTGCAAAAGCCAAGAAGCCAAAGTTGTACTCGGGTCCTGGAGGTGCACAGCTTTCATGTTCCGTCATAGCAGAAGCACCAAAAGCTCAAAGCCGTGGAAGACACGGTACTTTCGGGCACTGTCGACCCGTGTCTGTCCCGCGAGCCAGAGAACTGCCATGAAGAAGATCAGGGAGTAGAGGAATGAGTACCTGGCGGCTGCAGAACTATCGATGCTGCCACTACGATCGCCATCGGGACCTCTCAAGCATAGCAGGAGGCACATGATGGTGACGCAGATCAGCAAAGCCATCTTGATGAAGAAGTAGAAGAAGCACATGAACATCGTTGCGCCAGCGAGCATCGTGGTCAACGCACCTCAGTCCCGCTATCGAAGCCATGCAAAGGCGCCAGCTTCCTTGCAGAAGAAGGCCTGCAAAAATGGTGGAGCCCATGTTGCGAATGGCAAACTTGGCCCGATCATCACCTATAGAGCACAAAGCAGCGCAAATAAATTGGCACGTGTGGGTTGGCAACGATCGCGGAGTCCAGGAAACTGCCGTAAGCCGGACACGCGTCTCATGGCCAAAGTGCTTGGCTTCGCAGTACATGTGTGCCAAATGCACGACGTAATCCACAGAGTATCCGATGACGATGACACCCGCGATGGCTTCGCCTGCTCAGCCCGGACACGACCAGAAACTGAGCGGAGATGGGACAAGCACGTGGCTTCAATCCTCAATCCGTGGGCAAGACGCCTATGCCCAGATCCCAGTCCATGGCACTCTTGCAGAAGCCGAGCACGCAAAGAACCTGCAAACCACACCAAGTCATAAGGGTGCCGGAGGCTCTCAACGAGTCAGCATGTGTCGATGAGGCGCGATGGAGCCCACGGTGAGCACGGCATAAATTGCCACGACCTAGGCTGCAAGTCACTCGTAAGAAAGAAGGGACCTGCAAGCGCAGCTGAGGTCAGTGCCATGTTTCTCGTCGAGCTGAGGAGCACCAGAAATGAGACTGGCATGGCAATTGCCTGCAAACAATTCGTCTGTGGCTTGCTGCGTCAAGCCTCGCAAAGCTTCAGGCCCCGACAATGCCGGAGAAGAGCCCGTTGATGAGTTCCTCTCCCATGTCGTACCTGCTACACCCGCGCCATCATGCTCTCAGACTCAGCTAGCTCAATTCTGCCCATAGAGCGGCCTCTGGAATTCTCCATTCCCATGGAACTTGATGCTCTGCAGGCTAGAAGGCAGAGGTCCTGCAAGGTCCAACTGCGCAGAAATGGCCAGCTGGTACCAGAGTCAGGTCAGCCGACCTCTTTGCTGATCCATCCACTCACGTAGCATGTCCCGTACTTCTGTGCCTGGCCGGCTGCAGTACGCCACTGTTTGCTTCGCGGTTAACTTCACGTCCCGCCAAGCCTATGGAAAATGGCAGCCGCTTCTTCATCACGCTTCGGAACTTGATCGCAACATACTTAAGCTCACCACCGATGAAGCCGATGTCCTCCCAAGCAGAGGACCGAAGACCGTTGAGGATATAGCTTTCTTTGTAAAACATTAGGCGACTCCTCGGCAGGTAAGACACCTTGGAAGGCCGTTGCTTCGAGGCTGGGCTTGCACCGTGAACTGACGATCCCCGTCTCAAACTGAGGATGCTCTGCATACATATGAAATGTCGCCATGTGAACAACAACCTTTCCTGACAAGATTGATGCTCCGGAACATCCCTTTCCACCGCAGCTCCTCCTTGAAATCAACTTCTTTTTTCATGACGTCCCCGTAGTAGTCGCCTGATCTGCGTCAGCCGGAACGTAGACTTGTGACTTGCTGCGGGTGGAAAACTGGAAGCGAATGCTCCAGAAGCTGTAATCTTCGATCTAATCTTCGGGCATCCCGAACTCGCCCGGTTGCCTACAACAGCATTGTCGCGGAAGTTCTTGAGCTGAGCTGTGAAGTTCGCCCCGGTCGGAAGCGGCCCATTCAGCCACGTCTGAAAGTCTTTCAGAAAGCAGGCATCGGTCCTTCACTTGCTGGCACAATGGAGGATCCCTTCTCCCTCCCTTGACAGGACCCTTGCTTTGCAATTCTCCTCTCCGAAGTTTGCATGAGGAAGGTCTTCTGGTCGTAGCCGGAGTTGTCGCATCCCTGCGCTGACACGGAGCGAAGCTCTCAGAAGGATCAAAGGGCACCCAACCAAGCGGAGGGCGACAACGTGATGGACCTGGCCTGAAGGTCGCAGGTAATGTTGTGCACTTTGTCGCAGATGCCGAGCAACGCCGACTGAGCCTGCAAACACTCGCCAAATGAAGGCGTGCGCAAGGACAGTCCCAAGAGACAGACAGCCCTGCTGACAACAAGATAAGCAGCACCTGCACACTGCACAGAGGCATCTAGCGCGCATCCACATCCCATGGTCAACAGATATTGCAAGAAACAATGGGAACCTGAATGATCAGTGACTTCGTAACCCTCTGCTTTCCCAGTATGATCTGTCTCAGGCTCACTGTAAGAAGTCCTCTGTTCAAGGCCTCCGCAGTGCTCAGATCAAAGGCATCATCGTAGATGGCAGTGCCAGTGAAGGCTCCTCCAAGATGCAAATGAAAGCACGTTTCGGGTTTAGGGTTTCAGAGAAGGGGAGCCAGGGACAGAAGGTATGCCTTCGAATGCACCAATGAGCACATGCTGAGGTAGGCACACAGATATACACAAAAACGTAAACATCTATCACGTGCATGTGAATGCTCCATATAAATTTATACATACATCTCTTTACACACACACACAGAGATACATACCTCTATATATATATATATGCATATGTGCATATATATATATATGTATATATATAATTATAATTATATATATACATATATATATATATATAATTATCTAATTATTCATTTATTTGCTTATGGATATATATATACACACATACATACATGCATACATACATACATACATACATATCTATATATTTTATATGTTTATTTTTTGCGTATATATACAAACACTTTTTTGTTTGTATGCATGCAGGTATGCATGTATGCGTGTGTGTGCGTGTGCATATGTCAATGTCTCGGTACATATACACGTGTACACATATCGTACCAGTTGATAGATCTGGATTTGGCACCATACATACCTATTGCGGAGGCGTGTGTGCCCACGGGTGTGCGTGTGTGTGTGTGTATATGTATGTGTGTGTGTGTGTGTGGGTGTGTGTGCGGGCGTGTGTGTGTGTGTGTGTTTGTTTGTTTGTTTGTTTGTTTGTTTGTTTGTGTGTGTGTGTGTGTTTGTGCGCGTGTGTGTGTGTGTTATGTGTCTGTGTACTTGGACCCCGGTCCTGGATCATAAACTTGGATGCCGGTCTTATCCAAGCCTGCGATGCCCAAGAAGATCGTCACAACCTCGGTTACGATCACTCTAATGTAACATGGCACCATGGGATATACTATGAGATACTACAATAGCAAATCAAATATAATAGCCGAATATAACCGAGTGTAGCACAGCATAGCCTCTAGTCTAGTGCAGCCTGATACGGTGTAGTTTCGTATAGTATAGTCCAGTCTACTCTAGCCTAGTATAATAGAGTATAGCATAGTATAGTGCAGTTGAGTAGAATAGAGATGAACGTGCACAGAACGGAGGCTTTTCACCAGCCCACGACAAAGCGGATCTTCTTGAGGCCCGGGGGCGGCATAGTTGTCTGAGGACGGAGTGTAGAAGTTGTCTGTCATGAAGTCCTGGAGGCTGAGCAGCATGTGGTTTCCTGCAAGGGCGCAGGCTTTCGCACACTTAACCCTGTCAATAAGAACTATGGGACATGCTCCTGGAAACCAAACTTCTTCGGATCGTGGAGGGGTCAGCTGCATTGCGAAAGCGACGCCTGCTGGAGGAAAGGGCCAGATGCGAGGCACTGAAGGCGGTGTCCCGTTGCCTTGTCTCTCCCCCTGCCGCACTGATCTATCCGATTGCCAGGCCTTGAATCGCCACTGCCAGGAGGAGGAGAGCCAGGAACAAAGCATAGATCCGAAGCCCACCCACTTGCTTGGACATCACCTAGGGCTTGGGACGGGAGTTCAGCACTTGCGGCCCGAGGCTGGGAAAATATGGCAGGCTAGTAACTGGAATGTAGAGCTTCTCGAAGAACCTCTCCACAAGGCCGGAAGACTCCTCCTCGTGAGCTCATCCAGCACATGGCAGTAAGAGACAGCAGCAGTTAGCAGGCTTCCCACTCTCTGCCATGGCTCCTGATCCATTTTTTTCTCTTTGGACATTCCCTCTGGAACAACGGCGGTTGGCCGTTCTGTCAATCCGGGGCAACAGCACCGCTTCGATTGCAGCCGCCGATGCCAGAGGATGACGACAGGCGGATAGTATATCAGTGTTAGCACCTGCTGCAGCTCCCCCTGACTCTTGCGCTGCAAGCAGGACAGCTGAGAGCCCTGCATACAAGGTGACGATGCATGTCGCCGCCTGGGTCTGGGCTCAATTTGACAAATCGTGCAACTTCATGCAAACATTCCCTGCTAGCGACTAGCGACTCTTTTGATTCGAACAGATGACGTAAAGAAAAGAATGCTTTCGCGAAGGGGCATACCAGCCGCAAGTTCGCATGGGCATCGCCTTGGACACCTGCAGGGCGATCGTGATCTTTGCGGAAGTAATGTATTGCCCAAGCCCAAGCAGCTTTCGTGATGCAGCGCAGTTGTGTCGTTATGCCAGGATACAGAGCAAGAGGCAAAAGCCAAAGCTGTGGTGAAGGAGGTGTTGAAGATGGCTGTGCCTGCCGAGGGTGAGATTCAGGAGAGAGGAAGCTGTCGACAGCGCGACAGCTCAGCAAAGCAAAGCATGCTGGCAGCGCCAGCACGCTGGAAGGTCAAGGACAGCACCCGAATCTCCTCAAGACACTCCGCTTTTTGCACAGCGTCATCTCTTTAAAAGCTTTTTCTTAAGTTTAAGAGCCGCTGCAGCCGTCCCTCCGTGCCCAAAAGTGCCCTCTGCGAGTGCGCTCTGCGCAGCTCCTGGTCTTCTGTGAGTCGCCCCGGCTGAGCGAAGGGGAACTCGGCCTCGGGCAGCGGTGCTTTGGGTTTGGGGCTTACAGGGCTTACGGGGTTTACGGGGTTTAGGGTTCTCTTCGAAGTCCCCTGCTCCGCGCCTTCTTGACGTGGCAGAAGGTGTCCTTGAAGACATACACGTCATCCGCTCCGATACCCAAGACCAGATAAACAACGAGGATGTGCAGGAACTCGAAGTATTCAATCCGGAACACGCCTTACCAAGAAAGAAAAGGAACTTGCTTGTCACTGGTCGTTGTCTCGTGGCGTGTGCTGGCTTCCATTTCTAGCTAAGCCGAGGGTCCTTGGTAGAAGAGTGATGCAATAGGCAGCGTAAGAATCTGGGCGCCAAAGCACAAGAGCATCTAAGCAACACGCTCCGACACACTGCAGGGCTCAGATGGAAGCCATCATGAGAAGTGCGGCTGATGCCATGAAGCTGGACCTCATGTGGACCCACCTGCGGCTTTTTGAAAGAGAAGAGTCACCGCTGCTGTTTTCTTAGAGGTGTGTCTGAGCTTCCAGCGAAACACCGAAGACCAGGATCACCGAAAAAAAGGAAAGTCCAAAGTCGGGAAGGGCCATCTTTTGGATCTCGTTGATCCCAGTGTACGTCACACGAACTCGGATGTCGCCTGCAAAAAAGGGCTTGCTCTTCGATTCCCCTTCTGCTCTGAAAAAGCCCAGACGGCGACAAGAAAGGACCACCCGAAGAAGGTGCTAAAGCGGTGTATGGGGGTCCCGGTTCCCGGGCCTGACTGGACGAAGCGATCCTCGTCGCCCTGGAAGGCGGAGCGGAGGAACCCGTAGGCGAGGCCCAATTTCTCGAAGGCCGGCTCCATCACCTTCACCTCGTCGTCGCTCTTGAGCACCTCCAGGAAAACAAGGAGAAGGTCCCCATGGAGTCAGAGATATCAACGGATACTGGTTTTCGTTAATAGATCGACTCATAGGATAGATGTTTGCATACAGTGGACAAAATAGATAGAGAGAGTCTCGCGTCTCGCGTTGTCCAGCCGCCGGTTCAGCTGCTCATGTGCTGGCTGCTGTATGCACAGGCTGGGGTCTGCAAACATGCTGAACAGAACCAGTAGAGGCGTTCCACGAAGAAAATCTCTCACCTGGAGCTCTGCGAAGGTCCGCGAGTAGGCTGTCTGCTTCGTCTCCCGGAAGTTTGGGTCGACAAACCTTTGAAGGTCGTTGCTGAGAGCATGTGAAACATGATGACTAGATGTTGCCGGGTCGATCATTGTACTCTTGCGCAAAAGTGCTGGCGAGACTCCGAGCATAGAGCGACTGTGGGCCCTTCCAGACAAGCATGTACGAGGCATCTATGAGACTAGAGAAAGCAACACAAGCCCAGCATGAGCGCTTCTGGGCCTTGCTAGCGAGGTCTGTATGCATAGTGTCCACGACACTGTCCACATCACTCTGGGAAAGCTTCTGGCAGCTCCAGTCATAGCCAGCAATCGTTCGCGCTGCCGGCACGGACTGCATCGCTGGGTTGGCAGCAGTGCCATAGAAGAGACCAAGGACCGAATCTCCAGTGGGCACGGCCTTGGAATTCTCTGACACGTGCGATAGTCTGCGAGAGCCAGCTAGTCCACACATTGGGTCCACAATGCGACAACACAGCAAAGGCTCCTTCACCAACGAGTTGTTGGCCAGCATGGTCTTTTCAATCTCGCAGATGCTAACCAGCCGCTCCGGGGTAAAGAGGGTGCCAGTCCCCTCCACATCTGTCTTGTAGAAGAAGAACAGCCTGTGCAAACATCAGATATTTACTAACCGTGATGCAGGTTGGAAAGCTCCTCTTGTCTCACCAGCATGATGCTGGGCACCTCTCTTGATCGTAGTCCTGGTCATCGTCAGCGTCGTCAGCTTGAAACTCCTCAGTTGCTAACTCAAGCATCTCGAATTGGGTATGGAGCCTAAGGAGTCTAAGAATCGATTGGGAAAACTGGGCTTGCAGCCTCCAGCACACTTTCCCGCGCAGCTCGATAAGCTCGGTAATGCTGCGTCATCTCTCCGTCCAAGATCATCCAGGTATCTTCCTGCACGGAGGGCAGGAGAACTTTGCATGTCATCCGTACCCCAAGAGCCTTCCCCCATAAGACCCCCCTTTTTTTCTGCTCTCTCTGAGATCTTT
Source organism: Symbiodinium necroappetens (assembly GCA_905231915.1). Taxonomy (NCBI): domain Eukaryota; class Dinophyceae; order Suessiales; family Symbiodiniaceae; genus Symbiodinium; species Symbiodinium necroappetens. The sequence continues at coordinate 16,062 of CAJNJA010079030.1, forward strand.
GCGAGACTGTGGCCAGCTGCCCGCAAGCCGCCGAGCCGGCGGCTCCGCGTGTTCGGCGCAGGTGGATCCCCAGCAGTGGCAGCTCTTCGTTCACGAGCTCTCGGAATCGAAGCATCGTCCCGTAGTCGGATGTGCCGAAGTCTTCTTGGCCCGGGTTCGGGTTGTAGGGAATCAGGTTCAGCGCGACGCCAACATCAGGATCTTCGTACATCGGGCGCAGGAAGTCTGCCAGTTCGCTGGCGTGCCTTTCGTCATCATTCACTCCGGCAATCATGACGACGGCCACCAGCAAGTGACGGTCAGGGGTCACCCCTCCGCCTGACTTCACCAAATGCATGAAAGCATCCCTCAGCTCCAGGATACTATGCTTTGCAGTAGGGACGAGTTGAGAACGCAATTTATCGTTGGCTGCATGAAGTGACCACACAACCCCACAGCGCATTCCCGCCACCTGCATGACTTTGGCAGGGGACGGGGCGATGGTTGAGACCTGCAAACGCTTGCGTCCTATGGCCATGCGGAGTCCATCGCTCAGTGCATCGACTGCAGTGCGGACGCTCGGGATGTTGGCCAAGGGATCACCCATTCCCATGAACACCACCTTTCGCACTTCGGGCAAACCTAAATCTCGTGCAATGCGACGTCCCTGGACCACCTGGGCCAGGATCTCATCAGCGGAGAGGTTTCGGAGCAGGCCCATGTCGCCGGTGCGACAGAAGCGGCAGCCCTGCGCGCAACCCACCTGTGAGCTGATGCAGCAAGTCGTCGCAGTTTTGCCTGGAGACGACTGCAACGGAATCAAGACAGACTCCACGGCCAAACCATCGTGAAGCCGAAGGAGGTACTTCTGCGTCTCTGGAGACTCCGAAACCTCGCCGTTTTCCTTCTCCGCAATAGCCTCGCTCTTTGCCAGACTCTCCACGGCATCCTCCCGCAGCAGCTTTTCCAACTCCTGGGCGGGGTCAAGGGCACGCAAGGCCGCTGATTGGCCCTGGGACAAGTTCAGCGAGAAGGGCGAGACGCCACAGCGCAAGGCTGACCAGATTCTCTTCGATGCATGATCGCTGTCCATCACGAGGCTCAAATCCTTGAGACTCAAACTGGCAAGGCCTTTACAGGAAGTCCTTGCCCTCGCCCTCGCTCCTCGCAGGAGCGAGCGCCCTAAGACGGCCCAAAAGGCGGCGTTGAGCGTCGCCGAGCCCAGCCAGATGCACCTCGAGCTCGAGCACGAGACCCGAAGCCGAAACCCCGATCGAACGGGGCGCCGGAGCCGCCCCTCCTCGCTCCCATCAGCTGCCGGGAAGACGCCAGGGAGCGCTCGCGGCCGAGGCCAGAGCCCAAGATCCGGATCCATGTTTCCGTGTCTGTCTCTCTTTTTAGGAAGGGGCTCAACGAAAAAAAAGGGAGGCTCGGCAAGCTGATGATTACTTTTTTTGGTTCGAGCATGTCCCACAAAGAAAACACATGGCTGTCAGTGCACGAACTTCAACGACCCTTACCTTGAGAAGGAAAGCAGAAAAGGGCCCCGGAGGATGGACTGCATTCTGCAGTCGAATCCGTCGGCAATTCGGATGCATCCGACATGAGAGACACCAAACATTCTCTGCACCGGAGACAGCGCCGCTCCCTCGTCATCAGGTTCATGTATCCCAAGCCCGCAGAAAGACCGGAGAGTGCGAACTCGGCTGGAGCAGCCGTGCCACGTGACCGCAAAGAAAGGTATAACCTTCCTACACTTGGGCTTGTGCACGAGTGGAACACGGGTTTCAGTTGCAGGCGGGAGGCCATCATGAACAAGCATCCGACAAAGCAAGTGCATGGTCGCCGGACGTACCAGGTCGCCACTTTGGTGGTCGCCCTGCCGTTGACTCTAAGAGCAAGGCTTCATCGGGACGTCGCCTACAAGACTGCTATGATATCTCTGCTCTCTTCTGGGCCTGTCGATTGTAGACATCTCGCCAGCAGCAGGGGCTAGAATAAAGGGGCAACACCCTCGGTCGAACTACACGTGCCGTTTCTTGGCCTTTTTGCGGTTACATGCTGTTACTAGTATCTTTCCAACAGCTGTGCTGCTTTAATCCGCTTAGTTTGTCGCTCACGCAGAGCAGGAAAATGGCTCGCCATGGCGCTGCAATCTGCTGTACTATGCCATAATGCACAGCTTTACTAGAGCCATGTGCAATGGTGCAGCTGCCGAGCATGCGACTTGTGGTGCTGGAGCGGCCTGGTGCAAGGCTAGCCGCTAGCCAAGGCAGGAGGCTTTGAATCTGCAAGCTTGCCCGTAATATGATCCAATGAAGTCGAGAAGGTTTAGATCTCAAGCCTCAATGCTCTATGCCATGCACAGAAGCTGGCCTCTAGCAGCACTGTGTGGATAGGCGCTGGGTCGCTCCTGGACAGGATGAAAGTGTTATAGCACTCAACATGAGACCACGATTGTCTGAGCTGGCAGCCGCCGGTGGTGCCAAAGGCAGATCGCCAAACCAAATGACCAAAACCGTCTTGTCCTCAGGCTCGTAGCTGGCTCAAGGCAACATCTTCAAGATGTTGACACTTGGGCCCCCTTCCACCAAAAAGGACAAATGTGTATCCCATGCACTGCACTTTCAGTAACACACTAACTTAGTAGTTCTGCTGCAATGATGCAAAGGACCAACACCATGACAGAGGCCGTGGCATCGTGGCCATCCCTTTGGTGCGCGATCTCTAGAAGCTGTCGTGCCGCTTTGGCCGCCGGCTCCTGAATCTGCAGCACAACCCTGAATACAAAACGGAATACATGCATTTTCGTGTTGGCTCCCACACGGGCCTCTCCGCCTTCGCGCAATGCACCGGCCACGATCCTTACTGCCTGCCCGCCAAAGTCGAAGCTGGATCTAAGTGCATCCAATCTGCACAAATGCTGCTCAAATGAACTCCTCGAATGCATGATTTATGTTGTGAGCCCAGCTGAAAGACCATTTAACTATTCATGGCATCTGCAAGCACTGTCTCGAGATTCTAGATGCATTGCTCGTGCTCAGTTCTCCAGCAAGAGGCCATCCGAAACGCGCCTCCCCGTCCGATACCGGACCCCAAACCCCATCACTGGCAATGACAACAAAGCAGTCCTGCACCACGACTCCAAGCAGATCAGAAGTGAACAAATTGCAAGGGGTGTTCGGCGTCCTCGCGCAAGTCCAGCGCGGAAAGGAAAACATCAGGCCTCCGGCGTCACGGATGTCAACACACTCGATCAGAAGTCTGCGAAAGGCCGCGGCACAGCACTCACCACCTCAATCGCAAGCTGCCGTGCAGTGTCTGTAGCTCAGACTGGTCAGGCGCGCTCTCTATGTATTCTGGTACTGTGTTCATCTGTGTTCCATGCGTTGGTGCCAGTCTTGTACTCGATGTCACCGAATCCGCGCGACACGGACAAACCCGCAAGTCCCGTGCCCTGGCACGAAACAACAAAGCTCCAAGCTCGCAGAAAGGTGCAATCGGCTTCGCAGCCGGCCTTCTTGCTGGGCAACACAATTCTCCAAATGCCACTTGCTTGCACCACTGCCTTGGAGCACCAAAAATTGCGGTATACACAGAGAAACCCCCAAAATCCTCGCAAAGCATGCCTCAGAATTCCGTGCAGCTCGGATCCTGACTGCGCCTTCGGATTCAATCCGTTTGCGCTCACCAGGTACATCAGGCCTGTGAGAAGAGGCATCAGCACTGACAATGTGACTTCCATGCGAACGCGCTCTGCAGCTTTCTAAGGTCCATGCGTGTGATCTTCAGACAACCGCAATGCGCTGCAGTCCTGCAGTCGTTGCTTGATGCAAACATACAAGTTGCTCCACAACGTTTCATGCCCTCATGATTGTGCCACTGTTGTAAGTTGTAGTTGTCTGAATCACATCATAAACATGCCGGTCGAGATAGTCTCATTTATCCACGATTTTGCAACTGCCAGCTCCTTGCGACCCAGCACTGCGCGGCTGTCCCCCGCGTTCGCCACAGCCAGCCGCAGCCGACCATCCTCAAACAAATTACAACCCGAGCGAGAACTCTGCTGGCCAGTTGAGACCTCGTCTGGGCCATAGAATGTGCACGTGCAGGCCGTACTTCCTTCGTCGAAAAAACGGAACCGTCTCCAATGGAGATATGTTGTGACAAATCGAAGCCAATCCTGCATTCGTCCACGCTGCTGCAGGCCCCGCATCAAGCCTCTGAGCCGAAAGATTTGCAAACTTATCACACAAAACGAAGGAAAACGGGCCCAGTGGCCTGTTGGCATATTGGAAGAAGTTGTGCTCCGTCGTGCGAAATGCCGCTTGCAAGGCAGATCGCATGGCCAAATCACTGTTCACCTTCCAACAATCCAATCACAGGTCCATTTTTTGTTCCGCCCTGCCCCCCCCCCCCCCCCCNNCCCCCCCCCCCCCCCCCCCCACGCTCGGTAAGAAACTGGATCCGACGCCCTGCGAGCCTCTCGCTTGTTTTGATGCCGGATGCATTCGAACACCTCAAAAACGCTTCGAACGCAGGACAAAACTGGGGAACCACAAGGGCAACCAGCGCATGCATCACCAAGCGACCCCTACTGTGACTGGCTTAAAACAATGACCACCTGTATCACCTGCAACGAGCATGGACATGCATTCAAATGCTTAGCCGTGCGCGACACGGTCCAGATTCGTCGCAACGAAGTCACTACAAGATGCACCTGACAATTGTCCATCAGACTACGCGGACATTCGGCTCCATTTCTAGCTGCGAGTTAGGCGGCCAGAGTGACCGTCGAATACGCCGAACAAGGAAGCGACTATCTTCTTGCAGCCGGCACCTGTCGCCATGATGCGATTGAGGCATTACATGGCATCGAGCATGAGCCACCGACCCACTGATTCGACAGGAATGCCGTTTCGAATAATCAGCCGATCCTTGCCAGGCGATGAGCAACAAACACGCGCTACGTCGAGAAGCCAAGGTCCTCCATATGAGGCTTGCCGACTCCCTTTTCCTGTCCGGGCTGGGCTGAAACTCTTCACAAAAAACGTTCGTGGCAGGCCTGGAAGGTGCCGATCTGCATGCCGTTGATCCTTGTGAAGTAACTATACCTACCTTTACCTCGTGCATCCATCTCTCGGCACCGACTTCTGTCCCTCCTGTGCCTGTCGCTTTGTCAGTCTATCCGCTCTCTCTGTTTACCGGCCCTTGTCTCCATGGATCTCTTTGGCTTAGAAAGATGTTTCTCCTGCAGTCTCGCACATATCTTTCTCGACCCGGTGACCGTCTGCAGGCATGAAAAGCGCAGCTTCGCGAGTGGAAGCCTGCAGGTAGGGGTTGTCATGAGTGACGACTTTGTCGTGCAAATGGTACCAATACGAAGTGAGCTGGTCGTCCCGGAACGCCAGCCACGGCCCGCCCTCACGAGCACGTCGAGCTCTGTGCAGAATACGACTGGCCTTGCGAGACTGATAGCTGAAGTGGCAGCGCTCAGTTCAGTTTGCCAAAAATCACAAGCCTGCTGACCTAGGATAGATGTCAGCTTAGGGGCTTCACTAACCCGGACACGCTCTTCTGCCGGATTTTGTATCGAAAACTGGCCGAGCTTCGGGCGCTGAGCGTTTGAATCTGGATTTCTCTGATGTGCAAGAAGGGGCAGACAGAAAGTCAACTCCCCGAAAGCTAAAAACAAGCATTTGCCAGGCATCCCATCTAGTCAATCTAGTGAATCTAGTGCTCCTCAGGTTGTGCTTGGGAGTTTCGGGGTCAGCACATTGCTTTGAAGAAGATCCGGGGGGGGGGAGGACTCTAGGGCCGCACAAGTCTGTCGCCTCCCGCCTCTTCGTGGGGAAGCTTCTGCCCCATCCGCCACAAGTGGTTCTCTGCGTCGATAGCGAGCTGCACGTGCTGCTGTCGGTGGCCGTGACCATGGCGTTCCCAGAAGGCCTCGATGCAGAAGAAGTCGCCTGAGTCGTGTGCCGTCTTCCCGGGTGCTCTCGCTTCTCCTACGACCTACGAACTGCCGAAGCCCCAAAGCAGCTCAGGCGCAACAGTCCTCGCACAGAACTTCGGCTCTCTTGTCCTGTCAGGGCCGAAGCCACTGCGATGTGTCCGGAACGCAGACGAAAAAAAACCGCAAGCCAAATCAAAGCTGGCGCAAGTTGAAGCTGCGCCGAGGCTCGGGATATTCGGAGCAGGCAATGCCCTCCAGAAACCGACAGTGTTTCAGGCCCAAGCTTGGATTGCGCTTCATGGCTTCGCGATAGCCACGATCAGAGAAGAATTGCCCATTCGCCTGGAGCTTCCCAGCGACAGTCTGGTACAGCCAGGAAGCACTACCCAAACGTCGCTGACCGACTACGCACCCAAAAACATGGTCAAACGTGCCCAACCCCGACGCCTCACACGTCGCAGACTCCTGCGGAAACACCGAGCATGCACACCTAGGATTGGCTCATAGAGTCATAGACATCTTGGACTTAAGACTTAAGACTTCCCAAAGAAGACATCAGAGCTTCTGTCCAAAAAAGCGCGGACAAAGCAGCTGCTCCACTTTGAGTGGACGGTGCTGCCGGCGTTTACCGGAAGAGTGGCATCGAGCAAATCCCTCCATGCTGAAGAAGTCCATGCACTCCTTTAAACTACGCATCAAAATTGAAAGATGGTCTGACAAGATCACACAAAAGATCGATTGCTGCAGCAGGTTGCAACAGCTTTAGGACCAAAGCAGCACTCCTCGCACTTGACCGTTGCAGGCAGGCCATCAAGCTCCGAGCACATGATAATCCCGTCTGGCTGGGACATCATGTCTTGGATCTGCTCGTGCCGAAGATGTGCGACGAAGGCATCGATATCAGCCTTGATACCTGTAGCTAAAGAGATGTCGTACTGTTCCTCGACAAACCAGTCCATAGCCATCTTCACCTTCAAGGGAACTGGAAGATAGATCAGGCCGAAGCTAGGCTAATGACACGTTGTAGTGCAGCTGCGTCGCCTTTGTGCTCAGTGCAAACTCCGAGCTCGTATCAACCCCGAGAAGCAGCGCAGCTCGCTCGAGCAGCTCAGGGGTGACGGGCGGCAACTCCCGATTGCACCGGTTTAGTGCCTCGTTCAAAACAACTGCGAGATGTGCCCGTATCTTCCCGGCGCCATGCAGAGCCTGTGTCTCAGACATCTTCTGGTACAAACCCCGCAATCGATTTGCAAAGCTCTTGTATCTCGCGTGTGCGGGGTGCTGTCGCGTAACAAGCTTCTTCTTCTCGTGGTAGTACACGGGGTGCCCCTCATCATCGCCAAACGTTACCCAACCTTCTGGCAAGGCTGCGACGGCTGCGCTCTCTGCCAGCCAAAGAAGCACTTCGTCCTTCTCGAGGTCCAGGCCGATCTGCTCGGCGGCCCTCAGTACCTCCGGTCTCTTCAATGCTTCCTGGAGCCTTTTTGGCCTTTCAGCCGTCCTGACTGGCTCTAGCTGAGCTCCTGTCGCTCGGGCCTCTGCTGAAGCTACTGGGTTTGAAGATGGCCTGGTGGCTGCCGTGGGTCTGGTCTCTGTGACACCGGGCCTCGATCTCCAGATAAGAAATTCGGGACTGTCATCCGGGGCTCGCGTGCTCAGAGCACTGGAACTCGGGCCGCTCGGGGTGGAGGGGAAACTTGGGGAAGGTGGCCGAGGTTGCAGCTTCTTGACCACAGGTGCAGATGTGCTCACATCGTCAGCACCCTCTCGGCCAGCAGGGCTAAGTTTGAGTTTGTCCCGAGACGCTTCCAGCACGGTGGTCAAGTGCTTCAAGAAGAAACCTCGGCGCTCTGGTTGAGCCAAGTAGTGACCGAAAGCCCGCTCACCACCATCGTCCTTCAGGACCACAACGGCCATGCTCTTCTCGAGAGGCAAGGGAACTCCCCAACTCTCTGGCCAGCGGATGCTGCCGGGATCAAAGTCCACAAGACTAACCACACAGCCGCCGTGTGGCAAATGCCATGGGCCTCGACTGGGGGACTCCTCTGCTTTCGGTTTATAGCGCTTGGATGTGGAACCCGCTGCTCCCATGCATCACAGCTTGGAGGAGTCAAGGACACAACCTCCTCGACAGTTCCAAGCGCCATCCATGGCCGGTGGCGAGCTTGGACAAAGTGCGGCGGTGCAGCAGCTCCGATGGGCAGAGCAACACGCCGAGGCTGCTTGAGATCTTGAAGCGAGAGGACTGAGAAGCGTGCAGCAGCTTGCGGATGAGGGCGTCCTTCTGGCCTGTACCCGGGTACTACGAAGAACCACTCCGCACCCAGGCGATCGCGCGGCCTGCATGCTTGTCGGGTACAGTTGCAGATCGCACCCCTGCAACCTGCGAGACACAAGGCAATGGCAAAGCGGACCTAGATGTGGAGGACTGCTGTGCTTCTCACGCGCGCATCTTGGCCCATGGCTCATGCTCCCCTTTTTAACGAGGATTGGGTGATAGAACACTCCAAATGAACGAAGCGCTTGCTTCTACTACGTGATTAAATGGGGCGACACCATTGTGCCAGCCCCAGCAGAGATTGGACAACAGCATCTTCTCAGGTCCACGTTCTCCATATCTGCCAATTACGTGCATCTCCTCACGGCAGGGCCGCAATAGTGCATGGGATGCAGGTACAAGCGGCTGCGTGAGGAAGCAAAAAGCTATGGGAGCAAATTGGGTGAAGAGAAGACCAGGAGATCTTCTTCTTGGGGCTCTCAGAGCGCCAGTCCTCACAAGGAAGCTGCCCTGAGACGCCTCCTAAACTTCCACTTACATCGACGACCCTCTTTTTGCTTAAAGTCACTATGAAGTTTCGGTATCAAGCAGGGGCAATCAGAACAGAGGCATCGTCGAAGATCACGTGACATCGAATCTGGCGCCACTCGCTGCCCGTGCATCGTTTGATGCCGAGCTTGAACTTTCGCGACTGGGCTTCTGCCAGTCCCATAGATCTCACAAGGATCCTATGGAGAGACACCTCATGCGCAAGCTTCCGGGGCACTTTGCAATCGGCCCTGGAAGCTAAAGGTCCCTTCATCCCGGCACCGGGAACTAAGTCAAAACTTCGCTTCGCTACACCACCCGAAACGTCGGGCGATAAAGACCTCTAAAGACGAGGCGGCGAGACCGTGCACCAAACTCGCAAGGCTCTCACAAGCCTCCTGCAAGCTCTCGCAGGCACCGGCGCGCTTTCTGCAGTGGCTCGTCGCAGTGGAATATATCGGGAAAGACATACCCAAAAAATACGAAAACAGATCCTGCAGTCACGGCCGGGCTGTGGGCAATTCGAGTCGGTCCCTCGCTGCAGCGATGCAGAAAACAGACCTGCTGGAAAATGTGGTGCTTGTGGAGAAGGTACGAAAGCCGCAATTCACCGTAGTGCACCTTTGCAGGTTCCGCCCTGGCGAGCCCTGAGCCGGTCCCAGTCCAATGCTACAGCTGGAAGATCAAGTCAGGCTCTGGTCCCCTTCCTCTAGCTGGGCCGCATCACGGCCGGGCTCACCGGGAAAGTTGTGGCCAAGACTAGGGTGGCATGCCGGAATGCCAGGAATAAAATGGACTGTCACCCGCACATCAAAAGATTTCGCTTGCGGTGCGGTCAAGCGGCAGCCACTGAGACTGGTCTGCCGCAGAACTTGAGTGCATGCCTTTACATGTAACAGCTTGCTGCGGCAGAACGCGTCGTCTGCTGAGTCAGAATGATCCGAGAATTAGCGAAATTCCCTTGGTATGTGGTCGACCAAGGGATCCTCGCTGCATTAAACTAGTATGAGGAAGCATCCTTGCTTACTTTTTCGCCTTACGGGGTTCCGCAGGCATTCCCTCTGCACTTCCTCTTCCCTCTGATGAATCCAATGATCAGACTACACGGCTTCAAGCGGTACACAATTGCCAGTTCTTGACCTTTGTAGAACGCAGAGGAAGAGTCACTCCCTAAAGCATCCGTGCACGCTAGCTTCTGAGCGCACACGCTTTTTCAGCCTCCTCCGATCTCAAGCGCTGTGCCTCCACACAAAGGCCCCAACAGAAGCTAGTGGTTGAAGGAGAAAGTCGTAGGGGGCATGTCTGCGTCTCAAACCCTGAACTTGCCGTTGCGGGCATTGGGAAATAAGAGCCCAGCGCGCAGCAGATCCCTGGGGTAGCTCCAGTGCCTCAATCTACATTGACATGCACCGCGTACAAAAGTCCCACGCCCCGGTCTCACAGGCTGCGATCTACGTGCAGGACCAGCTGCAGCATGCTGTAGCACAGGAAGCACAAGCCCCAAGAGGCTGCCATCAACACCACAACGATCTTTGCCACATGTGCCTTGGCAGCTCAGTGATCCAACGCCCAAGCGCACTCTGGAGCATTGGCTCCCGGCCCGGTCTTCCGGATCGCTAAAGCCCGCCACATCCTGAGCCCAGCCGCACAGCTCTGCTTGAGCGAGGCTTTGAGAGTTCGGTCCGGAGTCCTGTGCCGATGTGTCCTCAGAAACGACGATCTTGATGCCGTTGAGTGGAGGAAGGATCTCGGGTTCCCAGAGAAGTCTGGCTTCTCAGGGCAAGAGCCGCGGATCACTGGCCGGGCTTCTGGCACCCAGGCTATGGCCGAACACGCGAGGCGCCACAACCTGGAAAGATCTTCGTCGCGCTCGCGCGGCGCGCACGTGGGTACCGCGAGGTTTGCTTGAAGAAGCAGAGTGCCAGTGCCGGCAAGGGACTTCCATGGAAGACGTCACCAAGCAGCCCAGGGCGCCTTCCAGAGCTCCTTGCCAAGCCAAGATGCCGCTTTTCCGGCCCCACGGAGCGAGCTCGGCGAGCATCGGCAGGCAGGCCTCTTTCAGGGCCCCCCAGTAACGGGGGAGAGGGGCTCTTCAGGCGCCCCATTTAGTCATCTAGCGCCCTATATACTTCCATGCATGGCTATTCCCAGCATGGCTCTTCCCATCGGCTGTTCCGAGTGCCGGGCCCCCACGGTCCAACTGGCCACAAAAGCAGATCCGCAGATCAAGCACATCTCGTAGGAAAGCGGCCATCCCTCCGGCGGCGCGACCTTCATAGGAGATTTTTGATTCCATACTCGGCATAGTCAAGCCGGGATTTTGTCTTCGAGAAGTTCGAGTGCCAGACCAGAAATGACAGGATAAAGAGTGGGAAGCTCAGCACCAGAGAAGCCTCCCATTTGAAGGGCTGGAGCTCACGGGGGTGCTTCGAGGAATCACCGTAGTCCGCTGGTCCGAGCCCACCTGTGCGACACAAGGACGCCCGTGGATGGGCAGGAACCTGCACTGGGATTTTTTTTGACAGGCTCAATACAGCAAAGACATGAATTGGTGCAAGAACATAGCACTATATAACACCTCAAAAAAGCCGCCGCCTGGCCACGAGGTCGGCCAGCACTCCGCCGCACAGGGCACCCAGGGCAGCTGAGCCCTGGCGTCAAGGATCCTCTAAGATCCTCTAAGAAACGACGATACCACAGCACCCTTATTCTACCCCTTCTCCGCCTGTGCCGACGAGCACAAAACTGTCACCTGTGCACACCCGGCTCTTTTGGTCTGCAGCTGCACACATCCTCCCTCTCTTTGTGCTCGAGCCTCCCAGTCCTCGAACCCGTACGCTTTCAGGAAGAGCGTCCTATATCCCATCGCCGCCCACGGTATGCACATGATGCCTCGGAGCGTCAGTGGTCACATCCAGCCCTGAAACGGTTCGAAGGCAGTTGACTTCAACAAGGTCCCTGGCAGGCTTGGAAAAAGAGCAGCAAGAAAGAAGGGAACTTGCCTTGGATGAGCACTTCCCGCTGCTGCCGGAAAGACACGCGTCCTGGATACATCCTCTTTGCCTTCAACCTTCAGCTGAGTGGCAGTAACCCTGCAGCCGCCAGAACTCGGCTCTGATACCTCGCGCAGCTTGCATATGCTTGCATTTTCGCGGTTTCAGATTCGCAGAGAGCCTGTTAACCAACGACTTGGGGGAAGACTTCAAAACTTGGGGCAAGCATCACATCACCAGTTTGCTCAAGGGAGCAGCTGGAGTGCACCATCCAGCATTCACTCTTTTATTCAGATCTTGTCCTTTAAGCCCATGCATGCACAGCTGACAGGCTTCGACTCAGAGTTTCGCAAAAGCTCAAGTCTCCACGGCCGCCGGGCCTTGCTCTTCATCCACCGCAGGAGGCTCACGCGCTGGTTCTTGCAGCAGCACTGAGACCTCGCGCCACGTCTAGTGATGCAGTCAACACACCGTGGGGCAGAAACAACGGCGTAGCCGCCGTGGGAAGGCGATCTGCTACAAGCGCTTATCATGTACGACTGTTTTGCACGCCGGCGAGCATCAGTTGCAACGGAAGGTCGTAGAGGGCGCAGAGCCGGCTCGTCCGAACTACTTTATGTCAACCCTCATTCTGATTAGTGATGCATGCCATGCCATGCCAATCCCTCTTGCATTCTGCAAAAGCTATGGGAACACTAGAATACTTCAGGGACTTCAGGGTTTAGAAGTTATGTGCAGCAAGCTACTCGTAGGATCTTCGAAGCTACGGCAGCTACGGCCTACCGGCAGTGCATCGGGTGTTGATATGCAGTCGACTCACCCCTGACCTTTTTCTCTCCTTCCCACGTTTTCAGCGAAAGCAGTAGCCAGGGAGGGACTGGTGCTGTGAAATTCTGGAACGGACTCGTGCCAACCCAGCTTGAATGATATCATGTGAGAATGGAGCCCTCACGGCCTTCGCGCTGCTGTGGTGTTGAAGCTACGCCGATCGCAAGCTTGGCGACGTCACGACTGGGTGGGCTGGGATAGGCTTGCCAAGCATCGAGGCTGTCACATGCAAGCTGCTTGAACATGTCCACGCACGCGTCGGACAGAGTCGGGGGAGCCCACTGCAGGTCAAGCACCTTGTCCTTGCCAAAGCAGACAGCAACGATGGTAAGGGCGTGCAAATACAGGCCTTCCTCAGAAAGGTGTTCGAGATCGTCATCTAGCAAAGCCAAATGAAATTCTTCCAGCTGCCTGACCGATGTGATCAGGCTGTGTGCCAATCCACCGGGGGCAACGTGAACACCCAGGGTCTCCTCTGCGCACTTGTGTGCCCAGCAAATGTCCCGCAGACTTGTGTGAGGCAATCGCTCGTATGGGTGGGCCATGTAAAGAATCGCAGAGGCATCAACAAGGCGTGCAGCCTCCACAAACTTGTTCAAAACAGGGACGAACCGCTCACACACCACTTGCCATCTCTCTCTTGAGTCGCGAGGCAACGGCTTGTACTCCGGGAGGTCATCTTGGAGAACTATCATGTCCCAGCCTTCAAGGATTTTCGCTCTGGCCTGGCCGGATCGCCAATGCTTCGCCAATGTGGCACCAGGTATGGTCTCGCTGTGGGCATCGAACCCCCAATTGCGGAACATGTTGTCCAAACCGCCTGACCAGTATGTCAGTGAATTGCCGATGAAAAGGATCCGAGCAGGCGAGGAAGGCGGCATTGCACAGACTTCAAAGTCCCAGCTCCCAAACCTCTTCGACCCCCAAGGCCCTGCGAGGATGCCTGAAGTAAGTGATGGAGGTCTACGACATGAATACTACTAGTACCACACTCGCCTGCCGTTCCACATCCTCAACATGTGAACAAGCCCGCTTCTACGTAGTCTGACTTCAACCCTGTCGGCTGCAACAGCTGCACAGCACGACCTGCATCCAGTGAACACGTCCGGCATATTAGATTGGTCTAGATCGCAGCCTGGCGTCGTGTCATGTCGTGCCGACCCGAATCGCAAGCAGCAAGGGGTAACTTATCTGACAAGTGCTGTGCCACCAGGAGGTTCCGAAGAACCCTTCATGCCGAACGCCAACTACGTCTTCAAATTGAGTAATGACACTTCGGTGACCCGGCTCTTAGCACCCGGAAACCCATCGCAGAAGAGGACTCTGTCCTGCCTCTCCCTCTCGTGCTTTACTGTAGAGTCCGAGGCCCCTGCAACGAAGCTTGTAAGGATCGAGATCACACCCACGCCGAGCACCGGAAGCCTCCAGCCCTGGGCCAAAAAAAAACTCGGCTCTTTGTTGCAGACGCCGGGGGGGCGTGCACCCCCAAAGCCCGGGGCCTCTATGCCCAGAAAGCGATGTGTTGCGAGCCGCGGGCTGGCCCAGAATGCGAGGCCGATCCCTCGGAGATGTTGGACTTTTAGGGTTTAGTGCGTTTAGGGTTTAGGGCTCTGTGTCAGGGGATAGTACTCAAAAAGCCTTGTCCCGCCATGTCCCGCCTGCATACAGCGCGGCGAAAAGGACGCCGAAGGCTGATCCGCGGAACTCGCGTGTGACCTGGCGGGCCCTAGCTTTGCGCACACGCCCTGCGAGGGGTTTTATATCAGCAATTTGAGCACTGGCCTCGGCGATGAGGCCAAAGCTGACTGGGCGGAGTGAGGCCTTGGCCAAGGCGTTCAGGGCACCGAGGGCCACAAGAGGCACCTGAACCAGAGCGGAACAAAGCTGAATGTCGCCGGACTCCGGACGCTTACCTTGCAACTCTCTTGAGCCCTGCGCCCACGCCGACGCGGTGGGAAGGAGGCAAGTGAACAGACCCTGGAGGAACGCCCCCAGCACCATGAGGGTCTTGCGATTGGCTGAAGCACTATCCGCCAATGCCTCGGCAAAACATGGCGTGGGCGACACGTCTACCCCGGTTCGACCCGGTCCAATAAGTCTGCGGCCGCCCACACAGGCGAAGCTGCCGCCAGGCACAGCGCCTGTCAGCGCGGAAAGAGCGAAGCGGGCACCAGGCGACCCATGCAGCGCGAAGCGTGCAGGCATCCGCAGGCCTGTACGAGTACTAGCAGAGCTACGTCCTCCTGGGTCAGATTGAGGTCGGCGTGCAAGGAGGACGCAAGGGCCGGGAGCACGACAAGGTCAGCTCCTGCGCGAGGTCTCAAGCTGTGAAGATATGCTGGTTTTCAAATGTCTCCAACAGAGAAACTCCCGCCTTCGACAAGGCCGACTGCACCAATCAGGCCATAAAGTGCGCTCTGTCCCTGAGGCTTGCTGTCGGATGACGTGTGGGAGCCATCGCTGGAGCTGGACATCGTGACCACCTCCGTCACACTCCTCCTGTCCAACAACAGGGGTGGCCACAAGCGAGTGCTGCGTGCGACCTAGGAGATTGCCAAGCCGGTGTGCGAAGCGTGGCTCATGAGGAAAAGCTGCTTGGCACTGTGCCAGTCAAGTGCTTTACATACTCTTTCAACGAAAATGGCACAGTGCCGCTTGTGATTATCACCGAATGGTGGGTAGAATGCGGCTGTGCATGAGCGGAAACTTCCAGGGTTGACAACAACCTTCTTTTGCCACGGATCGCTCATTCAATTCACCTCCCAGCATGGGGTGTGCCGGCCATGCACAGCTTGACGCTTGAACCAACCTTGTTGTGTAAAGACTAGGTCCGATCTCTAAGCTTGCCTCCTGCATTGACCATGCTGGCCCTCGGACCTTCCCCTAGCGCGAGGTTTCAGTGGCATCCAAGCAGAAAAAACATCAACAGGCACCGAGAACCCCACACGAAGCATGGAACTTTGAAGCATTGCCGCCAAGGCCACACAACTTTCCCCAAGGCATGGGATGATTCCGGCGAAACCCATGCTGAAAGAAAATGCCTGCGAGTTACTGAAATTCCCTGCGGACCTGACAACTTCAAGCCCCGTTGAGCGAGTTACAAGTACCGAAGGCAAACTGCCTGCATATCCCCGGACCACCGCACAATCGTATCTACCGCTTTCTAGCGAAAATCTCCCCCATCCACGCACACACACACACACATATACACACAGAGACTGAGTGATTGACTCTCGAGATTGCCGATGCGAATTCTGGGTTGAAAGTATCTACAAGAAACTACTTTCCCGTCTCTTCAATCATCTGGTTGGTTTTTGTTTGCCTCTCGCCTGGCCAGGACGAACCTGCGATGCGAGACCAGGCTGAGGTTCCAGGCTTGGCTCTCGCCATCACTCTTGCAGGTTCGTCCGCCACTACATCACAAGCAACTGATGAGTCACTGATGAGAGTCTTCGGTCTCTCATCAGTTCTCACCGGCACGCCCTGCTTCTTCTTCTACATCCTTTGCCCGAAATGTCATGCAAGCGCGGGGAGCGCGGGGAGTCGCATTGATTCGGAGAGTGCGAACTCTGGTGGTTGGGGACGGCAACAGTATACCTACGGTACCCAATCCACCCGACTACGCCCAGCCTTCTTCGTTTCCTCTCCGTGCGTTGGTCCGGCTCCTCCTGGGAACTCTTCGAACCAGCTTCTCGTGTTTAATCGGATCAGCTTTAACCGAGTGCAACGTGCAAAAAGCCCGCTCAAAATCGATTCACTTGCTTTGGGCCGAGGCACCACAATCTCAGGAGCAGCTAGTGCCAGTCTGAGCTGATGTAGCCGCTGCTCCACTGTGAGAACTGATGCCTCAACATAGCGACGTTGCTCCGGGTCTCCGCGCCTGCCGAACGTTCCCGTACCCGTGGCCTCTGGGGAGGATGGCAGATCCGTGGAAGCCGATGGCTCCGTGGAGCTGGAAGAAGCACTGGAACTGGTTCTGCGATCCTCAGCTGCCGGCTCCACCCTTCCAACTTGTCAACGGGACATCCCCATCCGTCCTGCCTGCAGTCTCTTCAAGGCACCAAATGCCTCTTCACTGAGCAGCAGCTTCATTCCCGTGATCGGTTCTTCCTGCGTGGAGTCCTTCCAGTTACAACGAAAGGTTGATCACGTAACTCCACTCCCGTCAGTCTCGAGTCTTGCTGCACAACCTCTGGCCTCATCGCAGCTGGAAACTGACATGCACCGTATTGGCTGGGCAAACGGTTCTTTTCTTTGAAGCGGCCGAACATGCAACCCTGAACGTGTCATGCCGGCATTGCTGTGCTGTTGTTGCTTCGTCAAAAGCCATGACTAGCTTCGGAGTTGTCTAAGTCAGTCGCGTGTGCGCAGCCACAAGACCAATAACTCATAACAAGCTGCAGCCTAACATGGGAACTGAGCTTGGCAGTGTCCGAACCAGCCGCTGGCTGCGAGTGCAGTGCGCAATTGATGCATGGGTGCACATGAAGCGTGACAGAAGCTTGGCTAAGGCGGGGCTCAGCAGGGGCCAACCTGCACGTTGCAAGCTGTTGGCTTCCCATCGACTTGGGAAGTGATCACTTCGTAGGTGACCACGGCCCCCTCAGAGACTGCCTGCCCCAGGAGCGAGATTTCAGAATGGGAACTACCATTCTGAAAGCTCCCAGCCTGCGCATGTGGGCCTTCGGGTCCTCCCTCAAATCGACTCTTGTGGACGAACACCTGAAAAACAGGGCAGAGGAATGGACGAGGTTTAGGGTTTAGGGCCGTTTAGGGTTTTTGTGGGGGCTCCAAGGCAGCTTCGTCTTCGTTTGCCTCGTCCACCATCTGGCCAGAGGCACTCGGCAGGATCTTGCCAAAGCCTTTCTCTTTGCCTGGGACGGGCGCATTCCCTCCATGTCCCCAGATCCCAAATGTATTATACTATATTCAATTATAAATTATGTTATGATATATTATATATTACATTTTTTATTGTATGAGATGATAACCTCAGTAGCAGGCTGAACCATTTGACCCGGCCCTCGAAGCGCGCTGGACCTCGGAGCTTCTGCAAGTTACCTATAAACGCCTCAAACCATGACGTGTGAGGGCTATCGGCACGCTGTCGTGCATTTTTGACGGCGGCCTTGTGGGATGCTATTGCAACCCAATGGTGAATTCCCTGGGCGGACATGACAAGAATCTCAGAGACAATCCCCAGCCACTATGTGTATTTGGTGAAACCTCGATGGACCTCGACGGAGGATGCACCTCTCTGCCTCTTGTCTTGGCAATCTGTGTAACCGCACGGGGGCTAAAGTTGCATGCTTATCGATGGACCTAAGCCAGCTGGCAGCTAGCAGCTTTGCAGCACCGATGAGATCGGCGAGTGGTGCGTGTGATACATGTCCACATGCTCGCATTGAGCGAGTGGTCGAAGCCCGGGATATCGTCCACATTCCTGCATCACATCACGGCGATCTATGAAGAGCACAGTTGCAAAGGGGGCATCTGCATGTCTGCCTCTCCTTGGTGCACGCTGGGCTGGCGCAGACCATCCGTGTGGGTCAGCGTCGCCTCCGGCTTGGCCGCAGGCGTCGCCTCCGTGGGCGCGGGCGGTCCAAACGAGCCGGAGCGCTTGCCTGGCAGGTGTGAACTTGCACGCCTACGACGGCCTACGAGGAGTAGGAGTGCATGAACTTCATTCAACCAATGACTGTAGGCAACTCCGCTACTTACCCGTGTTGACTCAAGATTTCTTCTGAAACCATTACATCCAAGCAGAGGCTGTAGGCATCAAACATCTTCAAACCATACCCTTCACAGCTCGCCGCAGCAAAACAAAGTGAACCTGGTGACATGGTGGTAGGAACTCAGGGAAACTGGTGCAGACTAGCAAGGAGCCATGGTAACAGTAGTGGCAGCGAGGAGGAATTCCAGTTCTGCTAGTTCTGTTAGCCGTTAGCGCAGTGGCAATAACCAGGTCCGTGGCCATACTCAGGCGAGCAGCTGTGTGCGTGAGCTGCGGGCAGCGGGGTACCACTGTGATGAAGGTGCGCTGGACCTTGATGTCCCATTCGCAGATACGCGCATCATCACGCTCAGAGTCCGCCGCAGTGGAGTCACTGCCTTGCCGTGGTTCCGGTGCTTCGAGCTGCCCGGCAGTGCAGGTGCCATCGAGTCGCGACTCGCCGGCAGCATCCGCAGGCATCTCCGTTATGCAAGGATCCAGCCCTCGGCACAGATTCGTCTCAGCCCCTGGTTTGGGTGCAGCTCGCAGGGCTGCAACCGCCATGGCTCGGTTCGCCACGTCGTTGCGGAAGCTGGGGGCTGTCGGCCTCTGGAGGCCACTGTGTGCCGCAGCCGCTGCTGACCTGCCAGCCAGCACGGCTCTTGCCTGGGCTCTTGTTATAGGGCCAGGGGATTTCATTCATGAAATCCTTGGGGTAACTTGAACAACAAAAGCCCTTAAGAAGAGCCCAGTTGCTGCCATCTTTGCCGCCGCGGCTCGGGCCGCTGCCAAGTGCTCGGAGGAGCTCATTCCGCAACCGAGCGCTCTCACAACGACTGCGCCCGAGCAGAACCCGAGCGCTTCCACAACGTCCCCAACGCAGCCATCGGCGCCCAGAGCGGCATTTTGAGGGACGTGGCTCGAGAAAGGGCCCCAGACATGGGCATCATGCAAAAAAGCACTGAGAAGTCTTAGAGCGGGATGATGGAGGATGCTAAGCCTGCCGCCTGTTGGCGCTGCCAAGGGTGCCTATGAGACGTGGACGTGAACACATGCACGCATCCCGCTCTCCTTCACTCTGCGCCCTGCCGCTCTTGCCTCGCTGGGCTCCAACCGCGGCTTCTTCTCGGGAGGCCTGGGCAGCCCCGCAGCTTCCCGCTTCGCTCACTGGCCAACTGGGGCGACGGGGTGCCGAGCTCGCCATTGGTTTCCAGCTCCGCAAACTGCTCACCGTTGAGCGGTAGAACCTTATGGCCAAGGCCCCGATCCAATCGACGCGAGCGTGGTCGAAGAATGTCGCAGGCTTGGAAGCTCTGGGCCGCGGACTCGTTGCAGGTCTTGACCTCTCTTCAAAATCTTCACACTTTGACTCACCATCTCTCACTCAAGGACAAGTCTTTTACACAAAGCATCCGGGGGCCAAAGCGCTTGAAGTAGAAGAAGCTGTTGTTGGGCCCTTTCACCTGGTCTTATACCGGAGGATCGGCGCACAGACAGAGCGGCTCCCCCGACCCCCTTGACATCGGAGCCTCGCCTCTCTGGCAGCACCGTCGGCTCTGACAGCGTACTTGTCCTCTAAGACATAGGCCTCGGGAGTCCAAAAAGGCCCTTTATAGGCACCTTCGAAAAACACGAAAGCTACTGACCATGAAATATGGGATGTTGCATGTCCGCTATAGGTGTCTGGGGCAGCTTCCCGCGTGATGACACCTTGCCGACCTTCCCCAAAAACGACAGCCTGCATCGGACACAGATCGGCCGTCCTTCTTGCGGCAGCTGAAACTCCAGGGGCCGTCAAGGCGCCTCTCCACGCTGAAGTGGCTCGAGGGGCTCCGCCACCTGACACTCTTCAGACTGGTCACCCTCGCCCCAAAAATAAGGAAGGGCAAGAAAGTCGTTCTACGGTGGTCCAGGCCTGACCCTGTGCTCCCCTCTTTGAGAGGCCGGGCTTCAAAAGGGCAACATGATGCTAGAATACATGCGGTGGGTAATGGCCGGCATGCGCTAAATGCTGAAGTTGAACCGTTCCCCAAACAAGAACAAGACTCAATTCTGAAGCTGCTGTCAAGGGTCCGCCGTGCCATCTGGTTCTGGTGCTCTGGCATCTTCCATGAGCTCGGCGTCCAGCACATCCCGGATGGAGATCGAAATACAAAATCCCAGATGCCCGCAACCTGCAACAACCTGCTACTGGAATGCGTGACCCGTAGAGGGCTCATGGGAGTCAAACATGTGTAGGTGTAGGGTTGTAGGCATGTAGTTGGCTACTCAGGCAAAACCCACCCGTTCCCCACATGCAATGAGACCAAACTCCAAGACCCCTGCGCACGCATCCGCGAAGTACCATCTACTGTCCAAGCTTGCCTCTTGTTCATGTGTTGGGTCTTGGTCTATGTACTACACAAAGCCAAGAGATCGATCCGAAAGAAGCATGACATGGGGCAATCCATCCACAGGCTGCAAACCATGCATGGAGGCATTTTTCCATAGGCCATGTTCGGCATCAGCAAGAGGCTGCAATGTTTCACCGCAAGAGCACGAGCGGCGCGTCGCTCAGCCCAGTAATCCCTCGGCACGGCTCCCGGGAGCTGTGTAGTCAAGCCTCGCACAGGAGATCTCCGCGAATCAAAGCAACCAGTGATTTCGGACCAGCTACGATGACCATGCTCACAATCAGGACAGGAGTTCCTTCAACAGCTTATGACTCGTCTTCATGTGCACTCCCTCAATCGAAACTCGAAACTCTAACCATTGCTAGCATTTCAACATGAACATGTGGGAAGGCCAGGCATTTGTTTGGGCATGGGGTAATGGCGAAGCCCAGTAGAGGCCACGGGTTTCTGACCTTGCTTGAGGATTGAATTCGCTGAGGAAGCATTAGAAGCGCATTCACGAGACAGCTTAGTAACAGCGCCACTCGTGCTGACATGCTGAGCGTCTTCAGGATTGGCGCCTTTCTCTGTTCGGCTGAGTTCAGGCTTGGGTGTCCACCATGGTTGCCTTCTTCCAAGTTTAGGGTTCATACCAGGGGGGATTGTCCAAAACATCACCTTATACAACTTTGTCTGGCAAAGCAGCTCAAATCTTAAAACTGCCTTCCTCGACCTAGCTATCTTGGGCACCTTCGGCCCCGAACTTCCCCGGCTTGTCCACAGCTTCTGGCAAGGCCCTAACCCACGAGGCTGAGATCATGGATAGCTTCATAAGGCTTCATACCCACTCACCAGTCCGAGGATGTGGGTACTGAGCCCGTGGAAGCAAAGGGCTGGTGCTGCAACAAGAGAGGGGAGAGATCGTGCTGAAAATGCCACTCCAGCAACGGGAACCCTGTGCCTCTCATTTTCTGACCACCAAGCAGGCATGCCGGTCCTTCTCATCTTGCTGTCAGGCGTGCGAGCAGTCGCGGCTTGGCTAGGCCGAGGTGCTGGGCGGAGACCTAGATGAGCTTGCGCCGACAGACAGGACAGGCACTGGCCTTCCCCAAGGCAGCCGCGGGGGAAAAGGCCAAGGTTCCCACTTGCAGAGGGCCGGCAGATCCCGGTGATGATGATGTTGGCGAAGCTGGGTCCGTAGTGGGTGAATCTGAAGACCCGGACCCAGATGGAACCAGTCCGCCTCTGGCGCATCTGGGCTATATGCTAAAATATGGCCTTCTCCAGCACTGCCAGCAGCAGCTCGTGGCGGATCTTCAAATCCAGGTGCCCCACACGCTCCTCCGTGTCTTGCAAACTTGCCGGATACCAGAGGATCTTCAGCAATGGGCGTGGCCAGACATGGTCGAAGGTCATTTCTTCAACAGAGCAGGGTCTTGAATAAAGACTGTCTTCGCTGCACTCTTGCTGGATGTCTTCCGTTGGCTTGCACCCGCCACACTGCGGTATCACAATGACGCTGGCCCAATCAGGCAGGAAAATGCTGCTGGCGGTGTGCGTGGATCCCCCGTGCGTCACCCAGACGTGCATTCTCTGCAGGACTTGCAACTGCTGCTCGAGGCTGAGGGTCCAAAGCCGTAACTCCATGTACTCGAGATTCTTCGTCTCCGCCCAGTCCCGAAGCCACACTTTCACTTCCTCTCCGTTCGCCACGGCTCTGCGCACGCCTTTGGGTTTCAAGGCGAAGCCTAGCGCCGCTCCGCCTGCTCCGCCTGCCCGGCCGCGCGCGCTGCCTGCCGTGATTCCGAGAAGTCGGGAGTAGGCCCAATCCCGCAAAAGGCGCATGTGCGTGCCGAAGAGGCCACTGGCGATCACGTCGTGATGCAAACCGCTCAGCTTCCCGTCTTTACCATAACCAGAGAAGAGGCCGAAGCGCCCGGAACCTGCAACCAGTCGTGAAAAGCAGAGTTCCTCCAGGCCCTGCACTGTACCGTCTAGGCGCTCCGTGTCGAGCCAAGACCAGTCGGAGACAATTGAGATTAGCATGTCGCTGATGCGCTCGCAGTTCCGTCCTTGTGTGTTATTGATGATCTTGGGCATGGCTGGAGGTCTGTTGTAGATGCTCAACGGATCGCAGTCATCAAGGAAGAAGACCACGCGGCCGTTCGTTTCGCCCCTGATATCACCCTCGGTTTGGGAAATGAGAACAGTAAGTGGGAGCATCATCTCGTTGATCATGTGTCCCCAGTTGGAGCTGTCGCCACGCAGGATCACGTAGGTCGGCACCGTCAGCACACGGCGCGGCCTCGGAGACTCCGTGTTCTCCTTCTCCACGCGCATAGGCAGGATCTTGCGGGGAGGGTCGTAGCCGCCGAAGTTGGTCTCGGCGC
Organism: Symbiodinium necroappetens; assembly: GCA_905231915.1. NCBI lineage: Eukaryota > Dinophyceae > Suessiales > Symbiodiniaceae > Symbiodinium > Symbiodinium necroappetens. The sequence continues at coordinate 39,099 of CAJNJA010079030.1, forward strand.
TCCCGCTCCAAATGCTGACCGGTGGCGGTCCCATCTCCTCGTCCTCCGAGTAAATGAACTCCTCACTTCCGGGGCGGTAGCAGACGTTGCGGAACTCACAGCTGATCTCCTCCGCAGGAACTGCAAAGACCGTCCCCAGCGCATGTGCGGGCGGTGACACACCGCCCCAGCAGAGGTGCCTGGACCGCCATTCCTCGCCTTCTGTCTGAGCCCATGGACCCCAAGGGCCCAGATCGTCCCCCAGCCCTGTCCGGAAAGTGAATACCAAGGTCAAGAGGTGCGTTTCCGCCCATGCGTGCAGACTCATCGCAGCTCGGGGTCGCTTGAAGCTGGAAGGCCACAGGCAAAAATGCAGTGGGTTAAGAGCAAGCAATGGGGTCCCCACACCTCACAACCAATACCCCCCCTGCACCTTTACCCCATTTCTCAACCCGACTAAGAACTGAACCCTTCAAGCTGACAAAACACAAAGCACCTCCCAAAACAAATACAACGTATCCATTAAAATAACCAATATCCTCATGAGGTGTGCTCATGTAATCAGATAGGGTCTGGGGTCAGCGACCCTAATTGTCCTAGCCCAAAAGACCATAACCCTGAACTGGCTAATGTTCTTCTTGGATTTTTCTAAGATTGCTTAGTAGCTTAGTAGAATGCTATTGATAGATTATTTCCTCATCCGTGCTTCTAAATAATCGTGTAACTCTGTTTCAGTAGTGCTATACTTCTTTTTTCACACACCTTAAAAATTCAAACAACACCAAAAATATTGCTTTCATGGCTTCCCTGACTTCACCTCTCGGAAATCGTGATAATCTGTCAAAGTCCATATCGCACCCTTTACAACGCAACAGGAAGCTTAGAAACTCTGCGGGGTTTTGATAAATTCCTACATCTTGGGATTGTATAACCAAAAACGTTAGCATGTCTTGGTTTAATTGGGTGTCGTGTTTTTTTTGTGTTTTTTGTTTTATGATCTCTTGTGGTAAATGTTGGCTCATCGGTTTCGTCGTCAAGAAATTGCATCAATAAGTATGATATTATCTTCCTCGCCCAAAGATGGTGTTTGTTTACTTCTCATTCTTTTCATACTCGCTATTTAATCTGATACTTGCTATACATTATCGTATATTCCAAGCATATCAGTAACATCCGCTGGTAATATGTTTAACTTGTCCTTGAGTTCCTGACACTTCCAGCAATGCGATAACTTCAACATATATGACCTAATATATATATATATATATATATGTAGATCGATAGATACATAGATAGATAAATAGATAGCCAATATTTCTCTAACTGTTTCCGTAAAGTACATAAAGAATGTAAATGGGAGTTTACCAAACTTGGTTAGCAAGATGTTATTCATGGTTCATCCGTTCATTATTGTATAAAGTTGTGCTAAGCCGTTTTGCTCTTCTCTCTCCTTTTCTTGCTTCATAATGTCTATTGTTCTGGCATCTACAAGTTCACACAGTCATCTTGCCATCCTTTACATAAATCATAGTCGTGCAATTGATGTCTATATGGTCTTTCATATAAGGTGTTCATAACTTTGTCCTTTATTAGTTCCAAGTCTTTGCTGATTCTTGATATTTGTTTTGCCTTTCCGGGCGCTTCTGTCATTAATACATAAGTTCTTGATGCTTTAACTATTATCTATAAAAACCATATTTGTGTAAAATAGTTCAAGTTTATTCTCAATGAGTTCTAACTTCTCCAAAATCTTTCGACTGCTATTAAGGACCCGGCACCTGAATCAGGCGTCTTGCACACAACACATCAGCAGGATTGAGAATGCTGCTTGGCAAACAAACCAAGCACTCGGACCCCCGGCGATGCATGTCGTTGCTCCCTCTGAGGGCGCGACTTGTAGCGCCTGGCCGCAGCAGCCTCTGCATCGAAGAGAGCAGCGCCAAAGGCTGCTGCCTCCCAAAAAGTGCTGAGGCAGCTGAAGATACGCAAAACACCTCCGTTTTGGAGCGTGGCCTCCAACTTCAGCCGCCGTAGACCCTCGCCTACGGAAGCAAGAAATCAACACTTCTCTTGCGAAGTCCTTAGGAGTCTTTGTTGCCGCTGAAGGCCTGAGAGCTGCAGCTGATCCACGGCCTTGGGCCCATAGTCCAGCTGCCTCATGAGCTTGACCTGTGCACAAGCCACAAGCTATGATTTTTGCATACAGGGTCCCTTTCTAGGATCCCTTTAGAAGAGTGCGGTGCTATTTTGGGAACCTAATACAGACGAGTACGCAACTCTGCTTCCGCCTCGCTGCCAAAAAGCTCAGTGGCTTGATGTTGCACAGCTCGCTGGGCTTCCCGTGTGGCCTCTACCAATGACTCTCTAAGAAAAGCAGGACGCCACTGCCGTCCCAAGGACCGAGGCAAAGGCCGCCCGCGCCAGCTCCACGGCATCCGCAGGTGCAAGCCTCCTTCAATCACTTCTCCCTTTAAGGGGGCTTTTGGCTTGTTCGGGCACAAGATCCCAGAGGGCCATACTCCATCCAATCGGACAGGCCAGTTGTAGAACCTCCGCATAAACACTGCAAAATCGACGGGGCCACGAAATGCTGCATCACGACACATGCTCCCCCTTCGCCTTGGCCCAAAGACTGTTCTAGCTCCAGACCTGGACAGGGTCGGCCACAGCAGCCATCGGCAGCACCGTGCCACGCAATGCCAGCCCCAAGGTGTCGCATTTTGCATCAGATCAGCATGTAGCAGCAATGTAGCAGAGCACAGCAGGGCCTATAGGCAAACGATGCAAAGGATCTTCTTTCACGAGTTGCGATTTTTTGGGGCTCTTTCAAGTCTGAGACACTCAGCCCAAATCACCGCATTGAATTTCGATTTGCAGCAATGCAAGTGGGGCCTACAGCTTCCGTGTTTGTGCCTGTTTGGTATGGACGTGGCTTCAGCACAAGCAGAGACTTGCTTCCTGATATGCCCATCTGTACATCGGTGTGAAGAGCTATAGGACCCTCGCTCAGCCCCGAGCGTTGCAGCCCCCGGCGCAGGAAGTAGCCAAAGCGAGCCGCTGAGATGTAGTTTTGCCGGGCAAGCAGAACCTCAGAAGCCAAGGTTGAGGGGAGCCCTCGAAGCAGAGTCACCGTAATGTAACAGAAACACAGATTTGTATATGCAGACAGCAGCCGCAGGTGTAAGGCGCAAGCGCTGCCACGCAGCGCCTTCTGCATCTCCTCCTCGGACTCTCTGATCGGACTCACGGTTCCGCGGTGATCACACCATGTGCAATTCCAAACATGCAAATGTCCACGGAATCGTGGCTCTGACACAGTTGCACTTCCCTAGCCGTCCCTAATCGCTGCGTGTCGTTACAAGTCTCGACTAGCTGCTGGGGATCGATAAACAAACGGCGCAGACACGACAAACGGAAGAATAAATTAACTTCCACCTCATGTTTCGGTGGGCAGCGTCAGACTCTCAGAGTGCTTGCGTGAGGAAGCTGACACGACATCCAGGAATTTCGGAAAGCATGTGACACTGTGAAGGCGTGCTGGCGGCCGTTTGGTGAGTTCTAGCCGTGACTCCTTGTTATCTTCCACCGAGGATTGAACTTTGCCCCTCATTGCCTACGTCATCACCGAGCTCGGCACTGGCTCAGCCTCCACCTTCTCCTGTGCCTCCGCTGCTGCCTCTTTAACCTCGCTTCGAGAGCCCAAGGAGCTCTTGGGGCCCTTGAACTTGGAGAGTGCGGCGCCTCCGTGTCGCCGGCAACAGCATCCAACTCCCGCAGATACAGCTCGGCCTGGATTTGTCGACCAATCCTATGACCTAGAACGTCATATCATCATATCACCTGAGCCTTCGTGCGATTGCGCATGCTTAGGCAAACCAAGCGCAGCCTGCCAGAAGGCTCTGCCGGCACCCGAAAGCTGCTCGACCTCGCTGCTTTGCATCTGCCAGTCTGACGTGTCATTCCAAGACCAGCCTCAGAGAGAAAATTGAAGACCAGCCGCAGAACCTCCGGCCCAAGGAAGGCAAGCAAAGCGTCCTGCAAGCTGCAAACGGTGGTTTTTCTATCCTGGGCCATCGAACTGGAACTCCTCTGCACCACGAAGGGGTGGTATGTCCACATAGACAGCTGGGATCGTGTATGGGCGTAGCCTCGCGACAAAGGGCTGCAGAACTCCACTGAAGATCAAGCGATCGCGCCATCCGAATCGGAACTCCGCCCTGTCTAGCATCCCTGCCTGTCTAGGGCACTGGCTGCCATGAGCGCCGCTGCTCTCCAGCAGCGCTGCAGAAGCGGCACACAGCAAAGTGAAACTTGAAACCAAGAACGCGACTTTTCGGGTTTACAAACTTGCACATGGGCGAGGAAAGCGTAGGCAGAACCCTCTTGCCTGCTCGCCGGCACCCCCTGAGCAAGCCACAGTTGCAGCACGCACCGAAAAATCATATGTCATAAACTCATAAACCAAAGGGCTTCTTGGGAGGCTCACTCGCTCTCTTCCTCTTCTCTCATTGGCCATTGGGCGGAGTGATAAATAAATGTTGTCGCATGCAAGGTGCGAAGGTGTCTAATTGCCTCAGGCAGTCCCAGCCCTGATTGCTCTCACCACTATGTGAGACTGAGCTGAACGAGTTGGGATGGAGAAGTTCCTCATCACACCTGCAACACTCCATAGTCCAAAATAGTCTAATAATAGTTCTATGCTGTACATGTTTTTTTGTATGTTGTTGTAACAAAAGGCTCTACGGAACCAACATATTCATCGGCGCAGACATATGGCTCAAGCCCTAGAGAGCCCGGGTGGTCTCCCAGTTCTCGAGATTTGAGCTGTTCGCTGCCATGCGATCTGAGCTCTTCTAGACTCTTTGCTCCGGGTTTGTCCTCGCACTTGGTTTCTTTGGCGTGGGTGGCTTCCGCTCCAGGGCCGAGTGGCGGTCTGTCGAGGTGGCATCTGCCTGCAGGTGGGAAGAGCGGCGCAGCGTTGCCGCATGCAATGCTGCCCCGCCTCGGTTTGGAGGAGGAGCCACTTGGCGTCAGCTTGCGCCAAAGCGTCTTTCAACGCTTCCTCCGGTGCCTCACCCACCATCAACGGAATGACAATCAAGAGAAACCAAATCACGCAAGAAGCCCCGTGCTTCTCGCCACAAGTTCGGCGTGGAGTCCTGGCATAAGTGAGGAAGACAAGAAGCCTTGCATGCAGCATGCCGAACGTGAAGGATTGTTGGTACCTGCTGCGAAGCTCGTCGCGAAGAGCGTCTCGCTTGGGCTCGGCCACTGACGAAGCCAGCTCCGGGCTTGCGAGTCGCAGAGAGCGCAGGCAGGCATCTTGGTCCTGGGCCCCGCATCTTACGGAGGAGCCGCAGGTTCTTCTCGAGGGCCCGGCGACCGGAAGGAAGGTGCGCATGCAACCACCCCTGGAAGGCATGTGCCTTTTGAGCGTGTCTCCTCAATGCCACTCTCTCATTCTGAGTCTGGAACCTGTGAGACCTCCCTGATCGAAACGCTGGCCGCCGCAAGGGCCTTAACAGGTCAGATTCGCCACGGCTGCACGACGTGTACAGAAGCGGGCTCAGACCCCGTGCATGCAAGCCACGAGGCACTGCAAAGGCAGTGGGACAACGGCATGGCTTCCAGGATGCCTCGCTTGAGGCATTTGGGGCTCTCACTTACAAAACGAGATTCCTGGCGAAATTGAGGCTACAGTGTCGAGGCTCGAGCCCCTAGCTCAACCAGATGCCCTGCAGCTCTGGCAAGTCAAGGTCGGTTTGCAGCACAGACTGTGGCAGCAATGTTGCACTGCTGTGTTGTAGCTGTGTAGCTCCACTCCACGGCAGCTGGTAGCACGAGCACGGCTGCAAGCACTCAGAGATGCATGTGTTAATGTCAGTTCATGGCACAAAAAATCTCAGGCGAACTGCTTCTTTCCCTCGAAAGGTGAAAGCGATTGCTGCCGCGGGCTACTTTGATACCTCGCGCTTGCGGCGCTGATGCTCTTCAAGAGCGATGCTCGATTCACTGATCTGGCTCTTGTTCATCACAGTTCTCTGCTCTACAACGTTTAGCTTCTCGCTAAGCTTTGCACACTGCAAATCGATGGATTTCAAGTGCTCAGTAGCTCTGCCAAACTCTTGCTGCAGTTCTTCGTGAAACTGGTCCGCTGGCTTTTGCTGCACAAACAAACGTACGGTCTGCACCTGCACCGGTACCCACGGAGACTGCAAGGCCTGCATAGGCAAAACCGATAAGTCAATAGCCAAGAACATCTGAAAGATGGCTTCCTCACTGTCGGCAGTCCAACTGCCTTGAGGTCTGCAGAGCTCCCTGTATGTTCCTTTCAAGTACTCAAGTGCCTGGCGAATCAAGCCAGCATCTTCACAAAGGGACCAGCACGCCAGATCCCACAGGCTCTTGAGCTTCGGAACATCGCAGTATGTCCCGGAATGCTTGTACCAAAGATGCCTCATGATCACCTGACGGCCATAATGCAAAATTGGTTTTTCAGTCACGGATCTTCCCTCCATCATGGTCGGCCGAAGCAATGGGATCGTCAACAGCCCCTCATCCCACAGACACGTTCCCTGCACTTCGACGACTTGAGGTTGAGGACAACACACATCATCTTCTGCGGCCATGACCCGCAAGAGAGGTCCTGGCATTGCCCGGCCGTCTCCCTCGAGGCAATCAGGCCAAGAGTGTGGGAGGAAGCCTTCTTGAAATACGAAGGACACATCGAAGAGTCGCCGACCGAGATGCTCCAGGCGCCACAGCACATGTTGGCCGGCCCAGTGAGCAGGACATCGTCGCTCGCCGAGAGATGGAATAGCATGCCCAGGCAGAGCTGCAGCTTTTCGGCCAGCATCCAAACAGGCCCCAACAAGCTCGTTCACCAACTCGCTCTGGAGGATCATGTGGTTGCAATGGTCCCAAGAAAGGAACTGCGCGAGCAAGACATGTTCAACCAAGTCGCAAAACTCCTCGGCTTCCATTGACCGATAGCCGGCGAGAACGCGCAGCAGGGCCTTCGAGGAATCGGGGTGCGCCACGACATCCGCCAGCCACGCCGCTGGCACCGCTGGAGCCCCTGCTGGGCACCAGGCCAGCCGCTGCACCAAGAGGCTCTGGGCGAAGGTGGCCTTGAACACTTTCCGGGCGAGGCCGCTTTCCGGACCCTCCAGAAGCAGCAGCGTCCGTATCAGCAAAGCTGACCAGTTTGGATACAACCTCTCGACGTCGACGAAAGCAACCAGCTCCACGAAGCAAATAAGTGTGGAGTCCTGCGCCGCCTCACAGAGCTCCGTGGGCAAGTCCGTGTGGGCTTGTTCATCTTCCTTTAACTCCCCGGCCATCTCAGCGCTGGTGCGAGCTGCCATGGAAGGAGGTGCTGCTGCAGCCAGACGGCGCCGCATACACCGCAAGGCAAAAAGATGGGAGTCCCATGACACTTTGGCCCGCAGCGGCTTGTCCATGAGATTCCTAAGCTCAAGGTGCCAAAAAGGTAACAAGAGCTGATGCCACATCCAATGAAGTGCCTAATCTATTAAGCCATGTCCATGTCATGGACAACGCGGACGCATCTGTCCAACAGCATCCATCTAATCACTTGCCTGGAACGAAAAACGCTTTCTGACACGTCTCTGTTCAGCATCCTGATAATCGGTGTTGCAAGCCAAGTCGCTTCCAGAGGGCGCTGACCGGCTGCATGGCTGTTGTCACGAACCCAGATTCTTCCTCGCGCAATCGCTGCAGGCGGAGCAACTCAGCACATACCCGTAAACTACCAGTTGCCAGCCGCGGTCCAAGTATGAAGTCGCCTGAATCTAATTCCGATGCAAGCCTGATTGCTGCACGCTCTGTCGTCTGCCACATAAGCGTTTCGAAATGGAACAATCGCAGAAACTGACCACACGCCAAAGCTGGAGTCACCGACGGGGACATAGAACTGACCATTCCATGTTCCGTCCAATTGCCCAGGACGTCAGTCTCATTCGGCATGGAAGCCAGCAACTCTGCAGCATGCTCCGAATCCGCCGGGCTGCTTGCAGCTGTGTACGGCAAAATGTGCTCCAATATCTCGGCCCGCCTTCGAGAGGAGAGGGATTTGGCATAGGCCGACTCCATGACGTCCTCTAGCAGGCGTGGGCATTCCAACAGCCAAGTTGCTTCCATCAGGTCCAGGACCGTTTCCTCTGTCACCGCCAATGGTTCGTGATCCACCAGGAATCCAACAATGTCCCGGAATCGCTCTAAACCCCCAGGAAAATCCAGCAAAGGACATTCCTTTTGATCAGTGCTTTGCACTTGAAGGAATAACCCAGAGACTTCTGCCAACACATCTACATCAACTTTGAGGCGTTCTCCGTCGATGACCACTTCCACGGCTTTGTGCCCTTCCTGAATGGTGGGTGGGCTCCTCCCCTCTGTGGAGGCCCCAAAAATGAAGCTGAACATTGTTTGAATGCCATGCGGTGCTAAACCGTTCAGTCCTACAGACGACACCGCACATAACCCGAGATCTCAAACGTGTAGTGTGCACAGGATTGGCGTTCAGTTCTGCTCGCAATCACTGTCAACATGATTAACCGCTGCATTTCAGCCACCGGCCTAGGTTGTCTTGGAACTACTGTTCCGGCTTGAATGCTCGCGGCAGCGCTAACAAAAAGCGATGTTTGCTGGTAGACGCAAACTACTGCAACCACCTGGAAAGCCGAGGGCTTCAGATAGCTTCATGAATGTGGCCATACAGCCTGAGGTCTGAATTGAGTTGTGGCTTGCAGCGGGAAAATGCAGAAGCATGACATCGCATGACGTGCCGGCGCCAATGGTTACCAAGGAAGAGGCACCAGTCCTTATGGTTGGTCACAAGCGATCCATAGCTAAAGTGGTTTCTTCCAGTTTAAAAACGCGAAACTTTAGAAACGTGCGCGTCCATCCTTTGGTCCCTGGGGTTATGGGTCTTAACAAACGGTTCATAGCTGAAGCGGTTTCTTCCGATCCAGAAACCAGATGTGTGTAGAAACGAGCGCAGCCAACCATTGGTCAGTACTAGTTGTGATACGGCGAATAACATATACTTGTCAAGCACTGTCAACAGAAACGACGAGGAATCGAATTCAAATAGTAAACCCACCCCCAGAATCCCTAGCATCATGTTAAGAAGTTTCACACTGATTGTTCGTCCTTCTCGACGTTTGATCATTGTTTCTTCTGTGGGGCAGCATCTGCATGCCCAAAAGGCACACGAAGGCAATGCGGCTGGAGCCACCTCACGACAGCGCTAGCCACCGTGACTTGGAATCGTACGGGCCGCGACCATGCAAAAATTGCTCGCCAAACTCTACTTGAACAGAACATCCCCCAACATACTTCAAAAAAATCCCAAAATTATCAGGAATCTACAGTGGTACTCAAAAATCTCCGCGAATTATGCTCAACTTTTCCAGAATCGTCTGTGAGCATGTTTCCTGTGGTGTACAGTCGACAATTGTTTCATTGTGTCTGAGTTTCCCTTCATCTTTCCACTGTTATATCGCTTCTGCGAACATATTTCTGTAGGGTAAGGTCAATAACCCGGAAAATTTAGCGTCGACTGCTGAGGTAAGCTGAAAATGTTGAAAAAATTGAAGTGTGTCTTACGTTCGGAATTTAGTGTCAGCGTTCATGATCTCAGCTCTACGCATGCTGGTGCGGACCGAACATAGTTCAATTGCCTCTTGCATTCGTTTCGATTTCTCAAGTATTCATATCTCCGAAACAATTGAAATGATAAGTCTTTCATCGGCCCCTGAATCCGGAAGCACTAGAGGCAGTGGAACATTCAATCACACATCCAACCATGAGGTCCGGTTCGGCACGTCACCCAACGGGAGCACATCTGGTGCACCTGGGGGACCAGACGCCCAGCCCAGAGTTGGCGACAGCTAACACGCTCCACCAGCAGCGCGCCCAGTCCTGAGCGGCGGACGCGCGCAAGGGGGTGGGGCGCGCTGCACGCGGAGCCGGCGCCTTTGCAGAGGAATTGCTGGCACTCGTGGACAACGAGTTCCGGGTAATGCGCGACGGCGAGCGACCTGAGGGCAAGGGCAGCCGAAGGTGGCGCGTCATTGCAACGTGCATCATGAGGTCGGGCGTGAGGGCGGACACTGCATCGGAAGGAATCGCAGCAAACCACATACCGGCATGCGGACCGGACTGGGAGTGGGGGAAGGCGCGAGCAGGCGGGGTCAAGGCTGGAAGCAATGCGCGTTCTCGAAGAGAAATGTGAAAGTGCGGAAACGGCATGTCGCTGCCCACCAGACCCTCCAAGGCGAGCTCACCTTCATCCGCTGGGAGTGCTGCGCCGTGCACGCATGCGAGTCGGCCTATGTGTCCAACCCGCCCCAGAAAGCTCCTGTCACGTTGGGAGGATCATGTCACAGTTCTTCTAGGCTCTTAAGAGGGGCACCGACGACAGCGTGCGCACCTTCACGGGCGAGTTCGACCGCATGGCGTGGATGCACGTGGGTAAGCTGAGGCTGGACGAAGGCGGGGAGATCTTGCTGATCCACGACAAGTCTCTGAGGAAGCCCTACGAAGACTCCAAGCCTACGAGGCGAGACTGCGAACAAAGCCGTGGAGAAGCGAGACACGAGCACCTCGCGGCGTCAACATGGCCGAGCCCGAAAAGGACGAGGAGAGCAGCGACGACGGCAGAGATGGCCCCGAGACCGAGGACGAGGACAACTGCATCGTCAGCCTAGTACTACGAGACGTTTTTGTTTTCTTCCGACGGACCTTTTTGCAAGCATCCGGGCGCGGTCCCAGTGCAGCAGACTACCGGAGTCAACCAAGCCCACGACCAAACCCCTAACCGCAACCATCCCGAGCATGGAAGCAAGCT
>CAJNJA010079031.1:0-16183 GCA_905231915.1 Symbiodinium necroappetens
CCCCTTGCACGTAGCCCGTTGTTCTTCACAATCAGCCTTCGCAGCCTTCGTTGCTTTCATGGCCTTCATGGCCTTCGTGCTCTTCATCGCAGTACCCAGAGAAACAGCAAAGGCAGCCAAAAAAAATGGACCAGAGCCCAGGAATAGCCAGGCCCTTGCAACTCCAAAGGCTGCTGGATCTCCGCCAAACACTGGCCAGGTCAAGGCCACAAGCCAGGATCTTCGCCCAACACTAGCCAGATCTACCCAGGAAAGGACAATGGCAGCACGAGGCGGATATACCTAGAGGACGACTTGAGTACCTATAAAGTCCTACCGTCTAGAGTCCCCAGGGGATGAGTGGGCCACGGGTTCAAAGTGAAAATTCGCACTGGATCCAAGGGCACTGTGAGTTCAAAGTGTCGCTTGCACTGGCAATCCGCACTGACAGTCAACTGATCTTGCACGGAACTACTGTCGCCACCCTCGGGCCTCTCGCTGAGCATCTGCATCTGGATGTTCATGTGCTCGGGTCGCATCCTGCACGAGTCCAACATGCAAAGCCACTCAAAGCGAGGTCCAAGGATCCAGACCCCCCCGGCCGCTCATGATCCAGTCCTTCGCACTCTCATCTGCAATCGGAGCTGTCGGTGGCACCTGCCAAAGGTCTGGGGCTTCAACCACATGAACAAGACAGTTTGCTGGCCTGCCGCAATGAAGATGTTGCCATCTGCTCCTGCAGTGCAACAAGTCCTAACAACCCGGACCCATGCAAGAGTTCCCACGAGTCCTTCAGCTGATCACGAGCTCGCTGAACTGCAGCAGCAGCTGGAGGCCGTGTGGTTTTCATCCAAGGGATCTGTCCCCCTGGCCTCGGGGACGGGGCTGAGTTCCCTTTCGATGGCAGCAAACCCAAAGGCCGGGACACCGACGACCAGTACTCATGATGTGATGCTCTGCAAAGTCGCCCCTGCTCGTCAGCGAACAGAGCTGCACACCTGGCATGAAATGAAATGAGAGCCAGAGCTTAAGGCGACAAAGAGAAGACGGCCTCGCCCTCCAAATGCGAGACGTGGTGTCCCATAAGGGATCCAGCACCCGCTCGCAGCAGCCGCGGACAGCCTGGCGAACAGAAGCTAAATCACAACCCCCAAACCAGCCCGTGATTGTGAGGACCCGGCGCATTCCGAAGGAGGATCTGTGCAGCCAGGAGCATCGCTCGGCGCCAAATTTTTGGGCACCAGTCGAGGAGGCATGCTTACTCACCGCTTCAATCTTAAGGCTACGGGCTTAAATTATTTATATCCCACTGCCGTCAAAGTGGCTTACTACCCAGTCCCCCATGCCGACATTGTGGCTTGCTAGTAAGATCTAATAAGATACACCCACATGCCGTCAAAGTGGCTTACCCAGTCCCCCGTGCCGTCCTAGTGGCTCTCGTGCTGGAGGTATAAAAAAAAACCCAACGCCGACAAGCTGGCTTTACAACCCCTTCCCCCTGCCGTCCTAGTGGCTTCAAGCAATGCGGCTATGCCAATATTATGTGCCCTAGCCTGAACTGAGTTCCGAAGCCCCTCTCATGCCCCTCGATCCCGAGGCAAAATGCCTGCGAGGCACAGCCGGGTGCAGGCACGTCTGCACAGTCCAACGGTATGTGCATGTGTGTCTATGTGCATGCATGTTTGCGGACAACGAAAAAAAGCGACACAAAATCGCACGACCTCTAGTCAGCCCTGTGCCCAATCGTCCTGGGGACTGCATATATTTATTTTAATATATCGGCCCACAATGCATCGCCAGATGAGAATCCAGGGTTCCCCCACATGTTTGCATGCACCACTGGCCCCACTATGTTCCACTCCCTGTCTCGCCCCAGTGCGCACTATTTCACATTTCCCGGATATATATATTGAATTACCAAACCCGAACCCCAATAAATGGAAGTGAGTTGCGCTGACCCCCCCTAGGGCATAATTGGATCCCGATTCTGGGCACTAGATCACCCAACCCCGATATTGGAAGTGGTCCCTTGGGCCCGCACATACGACCCCCCCCCCCCCACTTCCATTTAACAAAAGTGGGGGATCCTAAACCCTAAACCCGAAGCATGCCGACCTGCTACGAGAAGCCGATCCTTGCCGCAGTACGGCTCAGCGCTGCCGGCGGTGAAGTTCTTCCTCCAGCTCGGCTGCCAAGTCCTCCTCCCCAAACTGTTGGGCTGCCCAAAGTGACATGGGCAACCCTTCCGGTGCAAGTTTGCTGATGATGGGACGGATGCGCACTACTAGCGGTGGTGCGACAACACGAACGTGAGGCGACGCATCTTGGAGCGTTGCAGCTGCCCACAGGCTGTTGGACAAGTGCTGTGGAATCATGTCTTCCACCTTGTCCGGTATGCGCTTTGCAAGCGCTGGCACGGCCTCCAGCACCTCTGGCGACGCATCTTGGAGCTTCGCAGCTGCCCACACATTGTTGGACAACTCTTGAGGAATCATCTCCTCAACCTTGTCCGGTGTCCGCTTTGCAAGAGCTGGCACGGCTGACAACACCTCTGGCGATGCATCTTGGAGAGTCGCAGCTGCCCACAGGCTGTTGGACAAGTGCTGAGGAATCATCTCCTCCACCTTGTCCGGTATTCGCCTTGCAAGAGCTGGCACAGCCTCCAGCACCTCTGGCGATGCATCTTGGAGCTTCGCAGCTGCCCACAGGCTGTTGGACAATGCTTGAGGAATCATCTCGTCAACCTTGTCCGGTATGCGGTTTGCAAGTGCTGGCACGGCATCCAGCACCTCTGGCGAAAATGTTTGGAGCTTCGCAGCTGCCCACATGCAGTTGGACAACTCTTGAGTATTCATCTCGTCAACCTTGTACGGTATGCGCTTTGCAAGCGCTGGCACGGCATCCAGCACCTCTGGCGATGCATCTTGGAGCTTCGCAGCTGCCCACAGGTTGTTGGACAGGTCCTGAGGGTTCATCTCCTCAACCTGGTCCGGCATTCGCTTTGCAAGAGCTTGCACGGCCTCCAGCACCTCTGGCGATGTATCTTGGAGTTTCGCCGCTGCCAGCATGCAGTTAGAAATCTCTTGAGGCTTCATGCCACGAGCTTTCGCTCTCACAGCTCTGCAAAGCTTTGGCAGCACTTTCGTGATGTGCCTGTCAATCTCCTCGAAAAGCTCGCCCACCGAGTAGAAAACATTGGCCACTTGTCGTGGTGGCAGCAAATCGTCTTGGAGCATCTTATACAGCCGGGCCGACAGCCTGGCCCACACCGGGCTGGCAGTGTCCGCCTTGCGAAACTGACGCCTCTTCTTGAATCTGACCAGCGTGGTCCAGGCTGCAGACATGTGGAAGTGGTTGAAGAGGTTAGCATCCGCCAAAGGTTTCTCCAGAAGGGCCAACAACTCCGCAGCCGAGCCGGCCTGTGTGATTTGATCCGTCAGCCGTCGGGCCGCACGATTGTCATTCGTGTTGGGACCCGGGGCTTGTCGCCTTCGCTCTCGGACTCCACGAGGAAGCCGGCTTGCGAAGCTCCGCTCATAGGATGCGATTGTCACTCCCCAAGAAGGCTGTTGCAGGCCATCGCTGCGTGCTGCCCTGCCGCAGAAATCGACCACGGGGTTATCGTGAATCCAGTATGTCGCCAAGAGCACGGCTACCAAGGTCCTCTGGAAGGTCGGCCTCATTGCAGCCCTGCCGCCCAGGGAGCAGCAGGTGTTGAAGCTTCTGGAGCGCATGGGCAAAGGCTTATACGCTGGCAGTTAAGTTCAATGGCATCGAGCCGCAGAAAGAGCTGCCGCGGCTTCTCGCATTACAGATACTTGCGACCGACATCGACATCTAGTTGCGCACACGGGCCATGGCCCATGAGCGAGAAAAAAGTACAACTCACGCAAGTCCACTCTCACATCGTAGAATGACAACCCAAATCCCGAGCCACCAGGTAGACTCAGCTAGAAGACTGAGGGATCAGTTGTCTCTTGCGCTCGGACAGAAACCCCTGCAATCTTGCCCCGATGCGGCAGAGCTCCCAAGCTCACGGCGCTTCATTGCTCTGTCTCTCTGTCCGCAAACTCCTCCCAAGACCGCTCTCATCAGCCGAACAGTTTCGAGTTCAAGCCGCTGCTGGGGCAGTTGGGGGGCAGAGCTGAAGCAAACTTTGTTGCTGGATGCCCTTTGAAATCAGAACTCTCGTGGCTCCAGCAAAGTGCAAAGTGGCTTCACTCGAGCACGCCAAACTTAGCCAGCATTTTGCCGGAAATTCCAAATCAGCGACAAAATCCGGCGGCCCGATGCGTACACAGCCACGACCTAGAGGACCGAGACCAAAAGGGAAGCTCGTTGGGGCCTCTTCTTGTGCGGTAACCAGCACTGTTTCGTAATTAATTATTTATCATTGTAATATTATAGTAAAATTCCTCATAAAAACCTATTCAAACTTCTAGGGCCCCTGCATTAAACAAGGGTACACAACCACACAATTACTTCGATGCCCGCGCTGCTGCTGCTGCTGCTGTTGAATATACTGACTGCAGGACCTATCGTCTCAACAAGGTATATCAGGAGCAGGCGATTGGAGCGAGGGACCTTAAAATCATGAGGGTGTTGCGGATCTCGTCTTGAAGCTCCCCTGTGAAGATTCGCAGTCTCCATGGGGCTATCGCTGAGGCATGCTTGGCGGGGCTTGGGCTTGAGAGTTGAAGCATGTGGATTATATCTGGTACACGAGTTTTCGAAATGCTGAATCCGAAACCCCTTGTCCCGGACGAGTCCTTCTGCCACGTCTTGCAGCGAAGGCAACTGCCCCAGGCAAACCTGCCGGGGCTCTCGCGGTGAAGGCACCACGAAGCTGACAGACATGGGCTTAGAAGAAGAGTCCCAGTATCCTGACGAAGTGAATTTGTCAGACATGAGCTTGTGCCGAGAATGCCAACGAAAGCCGCAACTGAAAGCAAGCATTTGAATTGACTTGGGACCGCTTCAATACAGTAATTATAGCCTGCGTGGTCCCCAAACCCCTACCATCCAATCCCACACGCTGATCCTACGATCCTACAACGTAGCTGAAGGACAGCATGGCTCGGACTCCTTAATGATCCTCAGCCGCCTTAGCCCCCTGATGCCGTGAAACATCGTGAAACCCATGGGCCCTCAATATATTTAGGCGTTGCTCACTCCGGAAGCTTCCAACGATGTATCCTCGAAGAAAGCTAAAGACAAGCTGAGAGAAGCACTGCTACCCTCAAAAATGGAACCCAATTCTGACAGCAACCTCTTGAGTCTTGAGTCTTGACAAGGTCGAGCCACTGGGCCCTTGATCTATAGGTGCCAAAACCTCAAAGACTCTTCAGCTACTGAAGCCTTTTGCGGAGCCCAAACGGCATCCAATTGAATCCGGGACCCAGCGGGCCTCCTTGGGATGCCAGCCGGACGTTGAGTCTTGAGGCGGTGATGAGAACCTCGAAGAGGCAGAAGCTTGATGTGTATTACATCTACTGTTTACAATGCCGTAGATGAAGCACAATCTCTACAAGATAATTGTGGATGCAGCGATGAGCTAAAGGCTTGCAACTGGGTGGAGTCAAGTAAGCTTCCGGTGTGTTGGAGGCTCCGCGCCGGGAAGAAACACTATGACTATATAACTTAGCTTAACATAAGGCTCGAGTTTTCCTCTGCAAGCTTGCAAGACCCCTCGGAACTTTTAGGAAAAACCCTCCCGACACAGTGTGTGTGTGTGTGTGCGCGTGTGTGCGCGTGATTTTTGCCAACTACAGCTTGCGAGCACAAAGCTTCATGGAGTGTAGGCTCCCCAACCATGAGGTATGTTTCTGAACATCTGACGCTCTACCTTCATGATTCAGGATACGTTTACAAAGCTTGATCTGGAGCCCTTGCGGTTGCAGCCGGACATGCCGACTGGATGCAGAGGAGCCTTCGCCTGCGACTGGTCGTGTGGTTGGGCCTGCCCGATGCGCAACAAGTAGCACTGAATCAACCGTGTCCGACATCCCGGCAACATCGGCCATACAGGTCAACTGCACTGGTGCTGGTCATTCTAAGCACAGCTTTTTGCGATCCTCATCCACAATCATGCATCTATATAGAAGGCACGACGCCTCACAGCAGCAGCAACGGCGGCAGACACCCCCTTCATGCACGTGCCCCCGAAGGGCACAGGACTGGGTCGGGGCGCAGGTGCATGCAGGAGAGACTGTGTCCGCGGCTATGAACGTCGAGGCGGCATGACAACTCCAGGTTGGTCAGATCAAAAAAATCGCTGCCATTTTGTTGCGGACATATGTACACAAACAGACCTGGCAGCCTTTCAGGCTTACACATCGTCTCCCTCAAAAGCTGATCCCAGCATGGCTACAATGACAAAGGTCCGCTCAGTGCTGCCGGCGATGAAGCTCTTCCTGCAGCCTGGCTGCCAAGTCGTCTTCCCCAAACTGCTGCGCTGCCCAAAGTGACATGAGCAACCCTTCCGGTGCAAGTTTGCTGATAATGGGACGGAGGCGCTCAACTAGCCCTGGTACCACGGCAAACACTTCAGGTGACGATTCCTTGAGCTTCCCAGCAGCCCACAGGTTGTTGGACAAGTGCTGAGGTTTCATCTCTTCAACCTTGTCCGGCATGCGCTTTGCAAGGGCTGGCACCGCCATCAACACCTCTGGCGATGAATCCTGGAGCATTGCAGCCGCCCATAGGCAGTTGGACAAAGCTTGAGGGACCATGTCATCCACCTTGTCCGGTATGCGCTTGGCAAGAGCTGGCACGGCATCCGACACCTCTGGCGATGCATCTTGCAGCTTCGCAGCTGCCCACAGGCTGTTGGACAGGTCCTGAGGATTCATCTCCTTCACCATGACCGGTATGCGCTTCGCAAGAACTGGCACAGCATCCAGCACCTTTGGCGATGTATCTTGCAGCTTCGCAGCCGCCCACAGGCAGTTGGACAAAGCTTGAGGAACCATGTCTTCCACCGCACGCGGTATGCACTTTCCGAGAGCTGGCACGGCACTCAATACCTCAGGCGATCCATCGTAGAGCGTTGCAGCTGCCCACAGGCAATTGGACAAGTGCTGAGGAATCATCTCCTGAACTTGGTTGGGTATGTAATTTGCAAGTGCTGGTACTGCATTCATCACCTCAGGTGCTGCATCCTTGAGTTTCGCAGCTGCCCACAGGCAGTTGGACACACCCTGTGGAACCATGCCTTGCAACTTGCGAGATATGCATTTCGCAAGTGCTGGCACTGCGTCCAGCACCTCGGGCGATGCATCCTGGAGTGTGGCAGCTGCCCACAGGCTGTTGAGGAACCATGTCTTGCACCTTGTCCGGTATGCGCTTTGCCAGAGCTGGCACAGCAATCAGTACCGCTGGCGATGCTTCTTGCAGCTTCGCAGCTGCCCACAAACAGTTAGACAATCCTTGAGGAACCATGTCCTTCACCATGACCGGTATGCTCTTTGCAAGAGCTGGCACTGCATCCAGCAGCTTTGGCGATACGTCTTGCAGTTCGGCTGCTGCCCACATGCAATTGGCAAGTCCTTGAGGGTCAAGTTCCTTTGCCTTGTCCTGTATGCGAGCTGAAAACACTGGTATGACAGCCAACAGTTCCGTTGAGGCATCACGGAGACTAGCTTTGAATCTGGCGAGCTTCGCGATGGTAGCGGAGATGTGGTACTCGTTGAAAATCTTGCTGTTCACATTCTCGCCCAAGAGCTTCAGCAGCTCTGAGGCTGAGCCTGTCTTCTTGATCCGACTCGTCAGAACTCTCACATCCCGCTCCGGGTTGGCAGAGTTGGGAGCCTGACGCCTTGGCTCCCGGACTTGCCGTGGTATCTTGCACTTTCTCACCGGAATGCGGTAACCAGCTCGGGAAGCAGCACCGGGACAGATCCTTCCACAAGTGGACGCTCCCCAGACTGTCACAGCAGCACAGGAGCTGAATCTAGGGAGGATGAGAGAGCAAACTGCAAACACCAAAGCAAACCAAGCACATCGGCAGGCTGGCCATGGACCCGGTCGAGACAACTTGGCAGCGAAATTCAAGCGACAGACTCAGACCTGATCTTTGAAACCGGTTTGAACCTTAAGGGCAGCTGAAGGCAGCTGAAGTTCCGAGCTTCGAATCATCGAGAGACTGTGCTGCACTTACATACTCATCCTGGCATTAGTCAGTGGCACTGCACACGCCTCTCCAATCGTTGCGAATTCGTCACGAACAGCGCCTCAGTACCAGCGAAACGATTTATGAAAAACTCCACATCTTCAACTTTCTGAAACGCCGGGCCTTGGGAGCCCGGAACATCGAGGGCAAAGGGATGGCGTTCAATCCTTTGAGTCTATGGCTGTGGTGCGAGGCTGTGGCCAAAGATGTCGCGGGATTAGCTGGAGTTATGAACTCACCCCATGCCGGGGCTTCAAGGCTAAGCGGAAGCATCTGCAAAGCGCTCTGAAGTCCCTAGCTGACTACGATCACCTGCAGATTGCTGAAGCATGACTTCATGCATGGGCACTGAATGGCTTCTATCCCTGTTCCCTACTGGCTGAGTCTAGCGGATGTGTAATGTATATGCGACTAGGAAGGCTACACCAAAGACAGTTGCATGACTAGGTGGTAAGATGGTCTCGACTTTCCCACACACGTGAGAAGTCTGTCCACAAGCCAGATCCATCAAAAGCTTGAGAAAACCCGAAAGCTGCTGACCCCGAACTCCAGCAAGCCAGTCAAGCTCGTAATTGGTCTCATCTCCTTCAAGTTCAACGAGCCCCAGATGCACCAGCCCCGTCTATGGGGACAAGAGCCCGACGTCGTCAAGCTCCGGGTCGAGGTTGCAAACCTCCATAGGGCAGGAAGGTAGGAGGCATGCGCCAAGCAATGTGCTGTTGAAGGGGGTTTGGGACATCAGTTTACAACGGCAGCAACCCCGCATACCCTTGCACTCAAGACCCCACGTGCTCCCGGAGGGCACAGGGAGGGCCGGGGTGCACAAGTGGAGTGAAAGCGTGCGCCGCCTGGCAGCTTCAAGCTCCCATTCGACAAAAAACGATCATCAAAGTGCACAAGGCATGCACGCAACTGATTAATTATGGACTTGCCTGCGCATGCAGGCCTGGCAACCTTTACAGGACATACGTCGTCTTAAAGATAAGGTGCAAAGCATGCCTGCTGGCGGCGATCATTGCTGCCGGCGGTCGAGTTCCGCCTGCAACTTGGCAAGCAACATTTCTTCCCCAAGTTGCCGAGCAGCCTTCAAGGACATTGACAGCTGATCCATCCTCAGTCTCTTGATCTGGGGCCGGATGCGTCCAATCAGCATTGGCACCAGTGTCAGCACTTCAGGCTCGACCTCATTGAGCTCCCCCACTGCCCAAAAGTTGTTGGACAAGTCTTGCATGTTCATGCTGTCAACGATCTCCTGCATGCGCCTTGCTATGGTGGGCACTGCTTCCAAAACCATCGGAACTGAATATTGTAGCCTTGCCGCTGCCCACAAGCAGTTGGACAGTCCCTGAGGATCCATGTGCCCAACCTCAACCTTGTAAACAATGTGCTTTACAAGGGCTGGCACCGCATCAAGCATCTCGGGTGCTCGATCTTGAAGCTTCGCAGCTGCCCACAAGGAGTTGGACAGCGCTTGAGGGATCATGTCGCCAACCTTGTCCGGCAAGCACTTGGCAAGGGCTGGCACGATGTCCAGTACCTCTGGCGATGCGTCTTGGAGCTTCGCAGCTGCCAGCAGGCAGTTGGAGAGTCCTTGCGTTGTCATGTCCTCAACTTTGGCAGAGATGTGCATTGTAAGGGCTGGCACGACCGTCAGCACATCTCGTGATACATCTACGAGCTTCACCACTGCCAGCAGGCAGTTGGAGAGTGCTTGCTCTGCCATGCCAGCAGCTTTCTTGCGAACAGACTCGCAAAGCAGGGGCAACACCGTTGTCAAGTGCTGGCCCATTTCCTGATAAAGTTCACCTGCGGCATAGAACACATTGGCTGCTTCGCGTGGCGGAAGCAGGTCTTGCTGCAGCATATCACGCATTCTGATTGAGAGTTGGGCCCACACAGGGCTGCTCACATCAGCCTGGCAAAGCTGGCGCCTCTTCTTGAACCTGGCAAGTTTCGTCATGGCTGCGGAGATGTGGAAGCTGTTGAAGAGGGCGGCATTCGTCACTGGTTTCTCCAGAAGTGCGAACAACTCCGAAGCTGAGCCGGCCTTCGTGATTTGTGCCGTCAATCGTCGCGCCTCACCGTCATCTTGGCTGCGATCCTGCTGGCGCCTTCGCTCCCGGACTCCACGAGGGATGTGGCATCTGAAGCTTCGGTGGCCAAGGGTGACTGCCAACCTGCTGCTTGCCGCCTTGGCGCAGAAGTTGGTTTCCGGGTCAATGTGCAGACAACATCCGGCCAAGAGAACGGCCATTAGCATCCACTGGTGTGCCTTTCCCTTCCCCTTCCGCTTCTGGATGTCAATTTGCCCCTTGACGAGGGGTGCATAAGCCCCGAGGCAGCGAGATGCCTTTGAAGAGAGCACAGAAATTCGCATGGCAGGTCTGTGAACGAATCGAAGCCTACACAGAGCCACCTGAGCAGCACACTTGTAAAATAGGCACCAACACATCGCACGCTGGGTCTGCACACTCCAGCCTATCTTAGCAATCAGAGCTCGCTCAATTCCGGCTCTGCTGGCCTTGAATGTCTCGAATGTGCTGTGATGAAGCACCTGCACTTCCGAGCGGGACCCGGGGCAACAGAACAGCATGCACGTAAGAACCGAAGCTGCAAAGCTACCAGCACCCAAGACCCAACAGGTGCCTTCCAGACGATATGAAGTTGACATCCGATCTCGGTTGCAACACGGGCTTTACCAATAAGCTAAGGTCAAGGACATCTACAGCTCAAGACTCGCTAGCTAGTGGCTTATTCTCCCAAAAAGCATGTCCAATCAGCATGCCCCTCGATGCGAAGTGCCTGTTTCAAACCGCTTTGTCCGCCAGATCCTGGCAGATGGGAGAAGTTGACTCCAGAATTGAGATCTTCACATACTGACCAGCAGCTACGGTGACAGACTTGAGGGGCTTGTATACCCAAAGAACGATGCAAGGCTTAACGCTAACTCTCAGGCTTTGTTCTGGCCCGGTCCTTTTGCCAGCCTTGCCGCATGGGCAAGTGCCCCAGGCACACCTGGTGAGGCAGTCCGGAGGGGATGGAGTGTCGAGGGTGAGGCTGGAGGGCTTTGGTTTGCATGTTGGTGGACTTCACACCTCCGGGACTGGAGACACTGCAGGGCGAACCTTCGGCCCTGAAAACTTTAAGACCAACAGCAATATCTCTCCAGTCCCACAACCGCACTTGTTAAAAAAGCCATGACTCAAGCACAACCCCTAGACTCCCGGCTGTAATTTCTGACAGCCAAACGCGGACACCACACAACTTGGCGCACTGCATCGAAGCGGCCTCCATCTTGATACCCGGGAAGAGCTGTGAGAACTGACTCAAAGCCTCTGCGACAGAATTCATCAAAGGCTGAGTACACTACACTTCCAGCAACACTTTTCGTTTGACTTTGCAAGTCCTACCGTGGAATCCTAGGGTCACGTGAGCTAATCAAGCACTAGATTCACTAGATCCTGCACTTTCCGGAATCTCAAACTTCCAACCCAAAGTTTACGAGGCACGTCGTTCCAATCTCTCAACATCCTTGCCAGCACTTCACAGCAAACGCAACCCCCGAACACCCCAACGTGCAGCAGAAAGCTCTCGAATCCAAAGATTCTCTCATGATGAACATCCAGTGCAGGACAGACACGAGGCAGAACGAAAAGAGCAAACAGCAAATTAGGCCTTATACGTCCTTATCCTGTAGAGCGGTTATCAAGCCAACACCTTAAAACTCCTGAGGTCACGGAGCCCAGAACCCAGAAAGCCCACTTGCGAATTATAAAGCCCATAACTTAATCATCCTAAACCTAACCAACGTGAATCTAAAGCCATCAACCCTGAACCTATCTACAATTTACTCCCATAAAGCCAAACCTAGCCAGCCCCGCACCCTAACCCTATAATGCCCTCAACTCAAAACCTACAGACACAGAAGCCCTCAATCTAACAAAGCTTCCAGCGGGTTTTGTTTCCTTCTGCCCTCCGGCTCTGCTGTGCCGCGCGGTGGGCGCGGCTGCCGAAGACATTGCCATCTCGGTCGAGGCCTCGTGGGGATGTACCGGAGATCCCAATACCTCTTGAGTAACTAAGGAATGTATACCTTAAATTTTAGCCTTAAATTCATCATTGATATTAAGGCAAATTCATCATTGGTATGAAGGCACCTACGGTTTAAGGTTTCTTCCCTGGAGTATTGGGCTCTCTGGGAACAGGGTTGGGGGTCTAGGGTTTACAATCGAGGTTAATTACTTAGGGCCTCTAGGTCGGCTGACGGTGTAACTCCAGGGCGTAAAGAGGTCTACAGGGTTTTAGCTGCTTGTATAGGGTTGCATACTACTTTATTGCAACTCTAGTAGGGCTTTGAGTTTGACCGGGCTTCGCATCTAAATATTCGGTGCTTACAAATGAAACATAAAATATTGAAACCCCTAAACCTACAGGCCACAAACCCTAAACCTGCAACTCCCTGTATCCCAGACCGCTGAAACCCTGAACCCCGCAAAACCCTACACCCCCAAGCCCTTACTGCTGATACATACCCTCAACTGTTCCACCTGCCTCGTGTCACCCGGCGGAAAGTAAAGGCGCCATGCAGCATCGACCCTTGTGCCATGTGAAGCACCTGAGCGCAAAGAGGCTCGTGCGGAGACAACAAAACTAACAAGGTACAGCTACAGTCCAAAATGCAGTCAGATCCACCATGCGAAATGCCCGGGCGAACACTTCTGGCACCCATGCGTGGACCCCGGATCCCCGTCGTAGGCACAGCACGATTGCAGCGGTGTTCCGACAGTCGATAAGGCCGTCGTGCGCCCGACCCTGGCAATGTTGGACTTTCGCTCTTGCCTTCTGTGGCTTCACTGTGACCAGGATATGAAAGTAACACCTGACATACGAGAGTTGCCAACCGCCGCCAGTGATAGCAGATCTCAAAGCTATGGTTTCTTTATACACCCCTGCTTGTTTTTGTCTCCCTGTGTCTCTCTCCGCTGTTCAACTCGCAATTTGTCGCTAATGCCTGTGTTGTATGCAATGTGTTGTAACTTATAACGAGTCCTGAGAATGTCGTGATCTGATAGTCGAGCCCTGCTTTGGGTCCAGTACCACGGTGGTGAAGGAGGCTCGAAGCTTGTCTCCTTCTGTCTTATCGGGCTGCAGGGGTCCAAGCCGTCATCGACAGGTGCTGATTTAAATGCTACGACCTCTTGAACCCAAGGCTTATGCTGCAACTGCTAAATCAAAGCAGATGACAAACGACTCCCAGGGAACACCCAGCGAGAAATGCACCCAATCCGCCCAAACCGAACCGCAACTTCAGTGGCCGCTGTCATCCCGGCATGCCTCGAAAGTGAGGCCAAGGCTTTCCACACACTTCTGCAAGCCACCTTCGAAACACTGCAGAATTGGACTCTGTACAGCAGGCTATCTGTGGGCTCACGCAGGCACTTCTTCAAATTTCGGGTAGGCGTTCGCATCTCGAGGAACGATGCTGACGCGGTGTGGATCTCAACGTGAAATAAGCCCGAGCACGTAATGTGATGGTGCACGAACACAGACACCACCCGTAAGAATGGCGTGCCAACCCTGATATGACTGCAGATCAAGATTGCAACCTGACAAGAGATCCGTGGTTTTTTGGGGAAAGATATAGAGTCAGGGTTCTGCGTTTCCAAGCTTTCGAGCAGTTCGTCCTGAATACAGTGGCACACCGCAAAAAAGGTGCTGAAGCAGCTGGAACCAAGCTTGGCAGATTTCCTTTCGAATGGATTCATTAGATGCTAGTGTCACCAGATAGGGAATAGGGGGACTCCTTGGGTTCTGTCATGGCTGACTAAACACTGCTGGCGGTCATCCGTAGAAGACGCCCCTACACACCATGACAGTGACAAGCTCCTCGCCTTTGGGCTCGCGTCGGTAATGTCGCTGAAACCTCGGTCTCAAACGGACAGAAGTGACAGAAGTCTAGCCGTCAAACCCAGAGCCACAATGAGGTCTCGAGTCCTCCACCCTGCAGGCGAACGCGCACATACAGAAGCGGGCAAGGTCTGAACCCTGAGTAACTCCCAAGTTTAGATATCTTAGATAACATGCAGATATGCCAAGGCTCGGCAGGAAACCAAACAGCCGAGACACATGACCTTCAGATCCACCCACTGATCGAAGCAGCCCGGAAGTGGCACTTCCTCGCCGAGTTCTTCATTGCTCCAGCACCACTCGAGGTTGCAGGCTCATGGACGAAGATCTACATTAAAATTACCTACGACACACATCAAGCTCTTCAGGACCGATGCCTCGCGCTCTGTGTTTTGCTTGCATCACTTGGGCACATTGTTCCCACTCAGTCGTTTCAATCTTCATCTCTGTCTGCGCCGCCTGACCCGGGTATATCTACCACAGCAGCAGCCAAGCGATCTCGCAGTGTGCCCCAGGCTCCGTTTTCGGACGCTCTGTGCGTGGCATCACCAAGTGATGATAGCCAAAATCTCACAGCTTGCTCCACGAAACTTGTCCAATATAGCCTGCAACGCAGCCATGGGGTCCCTCGCCTCCCTTGGGCCACGCACTGTCACTTGATGGCCGTCGGTCTGTGTTCGTGTACCATGAGCTGAGACGGCAAAACCATTGACGTGTTTCACTATATGAAGCCCTAGCGGGCTGTACAGCCCCAACCACAGCTCATCAAACGCGGGAGCCCCTACTGCTGAAGCGGAAAGCGAAAACTTGACACCATGGAAAGACACAAACCAGCAAGAATGGCATGCGGACCAGTGCAGCTTGGAACTTTTGAATTCCACTCTGACAGAATTGCGAAACCAATCGGCGCTGCCCCGCGCGAAGCCACGTCGATGCTGCGCCTTGCCCACGAGATCCGGTTCCCCTGCGGTGTCTTCCATTATACAATGAGGGTGCATGATTCGGTCCACCTCGAAAGCCAACTTCTGCAAGCACCTACCCCTTGAGCTTGCAGACTTCCCAGCCAAGGGGACATTCCGGTAGCAGTGTGCCGCTGGCTTTGTGCCTTCTCTAGCAGACTCCTCACAAATCAGGCGTGCGAAAAAGCTGTCACGAGTTTCCCATGCTTGCAGTTGCATGCAAGAGCCCGGTGCATCCGTCATTTTGCGCAACATCTTCTCGCAAGCTTCTTTCGGGCATAGAATTCCACGTCCTGCATTCACGGTAATGGAATATCCGCATATGTTGGTTCTCACACCCTGGCGTGCAATACCGAAGGCATGGTCGTGCAATAGTATGTCAACTCGTCCAGGCGAGTGCATGGCTAGCACCAGATGATGAATCATGCCTGCAGCCTGGTCGAACTTGACGTGCTGCCAGCGCGCAGTCCAAATCTGTCTAGATGGATCCCAACCTAATGAAGCACTCTTGCATTCTACGTTTCGGCCATCGCATACAAAATCATGAGGGCTCTGATTTGCGCCTCTCCTGGTTCCATTGCAACGCATTCCTACAGGTGCCTCGGAAAAGCTGCTACATGGAAAAGTAGCTTCCATTGCACACAGTGAAGCTGCCTGCATAATACGTCCCTTTTGCACTGCCGTCATTCTTGCAAGTGGATCTTCCACATATGCAGCCTCTGTTGTGGTCGGTGGTATATCCAGGATGTGTGAAAACTGAGCAGCTTTCAAGGTAAGAAGGGGGCGTCGTTGCCCAACACATCCAACAAGCCCTGTGCCTGTGCATTGGAACATCCGTAGCATGCCGCTGGTCACAAGTGCTGATGTCGGATGACGAGCCGCTCGGAAGTGTTTCAAGAAAAGGCCAGGCAATACACACGCAGCTACAATAGTGAACTGTTCAGTGTCAGCGCCGTCATCATCGTCACCACCACGACCATCACATCACTGTATATCACCGTCATCTTAGACATCAGAGCAACTACTACTCCTGCCATGGTCAGTACTGCTGGCATCTGGCATTGCTCATTGCAAGTCAACCGTTGTTGATCTTCTTCGTCGTCGCCGCTCCACGGCCACCACTTTTCAACAAGAGCATGACCGTCATCATCAGCATGATCACCATCAT
>CAJNJA010079042.1:9824-21153 GCA_905231915.1 Symbiodinium necroappetens
ATATATATACATGCATACATACACATGTATAGTTGTTTATTTACTGTCGGGACAACAACCGTTGCACAACATGCGGGTAAGCGTCGAACGGGATTGAAGTGTTCGATTCTGTCCACAGTTTTGTGCCTATGCTCTGCGAGAGCGAATCCTGAATAGGATGGCCTTGCACATCATTCCACTCATATACGGTTTAAGGACAAGGGTTGAGGGTCTTTGGCATTGAGAAGAAGGCTCCTTAACACCGGATCTCCCACCTCAGACTAATTTGAGTCTGCAACACACACACACACAAGACTTGTGCGATCTCAGGCTTAAGGAGCTGGGCCACAGATTCGCTCTACGCAATACTGCAGTCCCAATTCTAGTATGACCCGGCTATCATCTATCCCTTCCACAGCCCCATTGGCCGGAAAGTCTCGCGCAACTTCCGGCACCTGAATGACCACGAGCCGGAACCCCACAGACCCTTCCGACAAACGCAATCCTAATCCGTATACGCCGTAAGGGTTTAGGGTTTATAAACCTGCACCTGAACCCCAAATCCCTCAATCCTTATCCCTGAACGCGTGTGATCTCAGCAAGCTTGGCCCAGGGGTTGCGCCGGGCCGACAAACCGGATGCCCAGGTCCTGCATTGCTGCATCTTTGTTGGGTAATGCTCGAAACTAGGGTCCCTTTTAGGGTCCTTTCTTCTAAGGGCGCCTTCTATCTTAGGGACCGTTTAGAGAACTACCCTTTTACACAACTCGAGCTTGAGGTTTTTATGAAAGCACGACGCACTTTAGAGCTGGCCGGAAGGACGGTGACTCCGACGAAGTACCAAATGCACACCTCGAACCACGGCCAAGGACTACACAGGACGACGAGCGTTGCGGCTGCTCTATGAAGTGCTGGATGCTGACTGAACACGGATGCTGAAAAACAACGGTTTACACCGCCCAGTAAGAATGACAACGACGCCGCAACCCACAACACGTTGGTGCCGCCCGTCCTCTGCAGCCAACCGGAATGTGCGAAAGCCCCTGGATGCGAGCGTCGGTTGGGTAAGCAGGGTCTCTCCGTGAGTCGGGCCAGCTCTATTTTATTTACTGTGGGAGACCAGAAATCCGCAATCCGAAGCCTCCTTAAACCCTACACCCTCAGCCGCAACTCACAGGACAGCCAGCCTGAAGCAGCAGGCACAAGCATCCGCACTGACGAAGTTGACGACGACCAACTTCCTTGCCGAGTCAAACCCGCAAACTCACAAACTAGGCAGGAAGGATGCAGGGAGCACGCCCCTTCACTAATCATTACAATAATATTAACAATAAGAACAGTAATACTGATGATAACAATAAAAAATAATAATGATACTAGTAGTAGTAGTAGTAGTAGTATGCAATAATATTGATAAGAAGAAGAAGATTCTTAGCACTAAGAATAACAATAGCAGCAGCAATACTACTAGGAATACGAATATTACTCATAACCTTTGAATAATAACTCCATAGCCAAGCCAACGATGCTACGGGATTTAGAGTGGATGGCGGGGGCTGTAGCTGCGTGGTTCCCATGTCGTCACTGAACTGCTCGAGCTGCAACTGGTTCAAACAAGGTGTACAGTAGGGTTTCGCGTTTAATTAGGTGTCCTGGAACAGGACCTATGCTACGTGCACCTGTTGACATCAAACAAATTGGGGGGGATGCTGTCTGGCACGATGTCGCACACGCGCGCACGTCCTTCTGTGGGGCTTCTTACGCGCGTGCTTCCTCTATGGGCTTTCCAGTCGTTTTACGAAGGATTCATAGAGGATCCACTAAGCCCTAAATCCTAAATCCTACACCCCAAACCCTAAATCCTAAAGCCTACATCCTAAATCCGAAACCCCAAACACTACACCCATATTCCCCCCTAAATCCTAAATTCTAAACCCTAAATCTTTGAGAGCTCCATAAGAAGAGGGAACTGCAGCCCGACAGCCCAGCAGTCCCATGGGTGAAAAATAGAGGCCTTTAGCTTTTTAGAGTCTACGACACATGAGAAATAACAACAGCAGCAAGGGTCATCGCCATTGAGCTTATCGTCGGGTATAAAATTTACAAAACTCCTTTTATACGAATAACAATTATCGCAGCAGGGTTGAAACCCAGGCTATGTAAACCCAGAAAACCTAACCCCTAAACCCTAAACCCAAAAAACCTAACTGCGAGCTTGGCGTCGTCCAGGGCAGATAAACAAAATCGTACGCTGATGTCAAAGCTCCATCGGCGCAAATCTCATCGAGCCTTTTAGGGGTTTAGGGTTTAGGGCAAAAGCGTGCTCAGAAACGGGTTTCGAGTTTATCAGGGTCTAGGGTTAGTTGCGTCAGTGGGTTAGGGTAAATTGTTGGTTTGGGTAGATGCTGGAGAAGTTACACCCCGGCAGTACGAAGCCGCGTCTCTACGGCGAAGCAAGCTCCGCAACCCTAAACCCTAAAACCCTAAACCCCTAAACCCTAAACCCCTAAACCCTAAAACCCTAAACCCTAAACCCTAAACCCTAAACCCTAAAACCCTAAGCCCTAAACAGGATGGTGAGCCGTTCTTCATCGTTCTTCCATGGTGTGCTTCGATGTTCTGCCGATTCTGGTTTAGGGCTTAGGGGGTTTGGGGGTTTTAGGGGTTTAGGGGTTTGGGGGTTTGGGGGTTTAGGGATCTGAGGGGTTTAGGGCTTAGGGCTACTCCTACACCCCGAAAACTCCTGAACCGTTCCTGCGTAACTGGCACTGAATCACCGCTATACTGCAAAACAACTAACCCCAAGATCAGAAAACCGTAAACTGGTAAATGCCTCATCCCGGTTCAAATCCTGACGCCCTAAACAGCTGATCCTGGCTGATCCTCGAAGTCCTACAGCGCTGAAGCCTATGTGGTGCTCTGTCTCCGAAACCTCACATGGAGTACTCTTACGACCCCGGCGACGACCACCACTACAATACAAGTGCATGCCACTACCATTTGGGTGCTTCTGCCACTGCGGACGAATATCTCCACAATTGGAACTATGACAACATCGACTACTAGCCCCTCATGCACTACGGCGTCACTACGGCGGGGGGGCTTGAATGGATAAGACGGGCCATGACAGCTGTGGCCCTGGCCATCATGGTAAGACATTGGTAACACAAGATGACAAAGACTTGTGACTAAACCAACTCCCAAAAATATTTGCAGGCACAACAGAATCGTAGCGATGATCGAGAGATCGTGTTCTCAACACCAAGAGAAGGCCCAGTACACACAGACGACAAAAAGTGGCTATGCGCAGCTCATGCTTCGTTGCGCTGAAGAATTTCAACCAGCATGGCAAACAAGCTATATGCCCGTGAACCCTGAACCCCTGAATCCCTGAACGGAGAACCCAAACCCTGAACCCTAAACCCTAAACCCCGAACCCAATACTGAGCACACCACAGAGTAAGGAACTGAGAACGTGTCAGCCTCCTTGGAACGTCAAGCGTTTCAGTTAAGGAAGTGCAAGGTTCCCTAAACCCTAAACCCTAAACCACAGGTTTATAGGGTTCAGGGTGGGGAAGTCCAGGGTTCGGTGTTCAGGGTTAACCGGGGTCTAGCGTTCAGGGTTTAGGGTTTAGGGTTGTTGAGGTTTAGAGCTCAACTGACTGGCCGCTTAGACTGGGCAAGCCAGTGCGAGTACTAAAGCTAACACTAAAACTCGACCGAAACCTGATACTAGCACTAATACTCATACTCATACTCATGCTGATGGTGATGCTCCTGATGATGTCGATACTACAGAGTTGAGTAGAGTAGGCTAGGGTACAGCATAGCATAGCATTGTGTAGCACAATTTAGTTTAGTATAGTATACTTATAAATATTTAGTTAAGGAACCCTAAGGAATGGTGTTGGTAGTTATTCTGCTAAACGGCCATAGGGTTTAGGGCTTAGGGCTGTAAAAGGTTTAGGAAAGCTGAAAAATGCTTCAACCGTACAACCCCCAGCTTCGATGAGGCGACCCTGCGCCCCTGAACCCTTTCAGCCTGTAGCCTGAATGAAAGAACCTTTCATCCCTACACCTCTGAAAAGCAAACCATCCGCCATCAACGCGAAACCCGAAATTGTTTGGAGATCGAATCCCCGGCAGTCCTCGTTGTGATGCAAAACACGGGGGAGGCGTCCGAATGAGAGACCCTAGCATAAACGCATATAATTCCCACAATCCGCTGAGAGTCTTCGTGCTTCGAATGATGAGGGTTGTTGTCTCGTCTTTCAGGTCGCCCATGTCCATCTTGTCCTGAATGACAACTGCACTGCCTATGCTCGGGAAACGAAGCTACTGATTTAGCATGATGTTCTCTCTAGGCGATTCGTATGGGATCCACAGTGGGTTCCGTTCTATGCATCAAAGGTGAAGAAACAGATGCAATGATCACGAGGTCGTACGGCATCCACTTGGATCCGACAATCGTGCTCTCGCAAGAGGTCCATGTGTGCTCTATGGTTTTTCAATAGTGATCTCGTCGAGGCGGATCCCTATGCAACGACAACCAAGATCATTGTTGATGATAAGCCCTACGCTCTACACCATAGTGCACGGCGCTTTAAAGGACGCAGTCCTTGGACTCAGAGCTCTTCAGGTAGTGGGGTTTGGCAGGAATTGGCCTTGTTAAGTAGAAGAGGGATCCATGCTACAGGGTTTCATAGGGCACTATGACAACTAGTACAAATATATAGGGTTTAGGGTTTAGGGTTCAGGGTTTAGGATTTAGGATTTAGGGGTTTAGGGTTTTCGGAACTACACTAGACGGGGATTTGGCTGCTATGATTTGGAAACAAACACCTTATAAAAAACGAATCTTCCAAAGCCGTCGAGTTTTGGAGACTACGACTGAATGTTCAGACCTCCATATTACAGATTTCCTGAAACCCCAAAACCCTAAGCCGCACCCGCTAGCATTCATAAAGAAGCCCATCATAGGATACCCCAGTTGAGGTGGCGTTTGCGGTTCTAGCGCCGACTCAGGTTTTTGAGTCCCGGATGCTTCAAAAACCGGCAAATCGATGATCACAGCATTATCACAAGTTCAAGGTTGGAGGGCTCACATTTTCGGAGCGAAGAGATTAGGGCGTTGGTCCGGGGGTTTTAGGGTCTAGGACCTGCGTAGGACGCGACACCAACACCCCACCCCAAAGCCGCCCTGTTTCCCTTCTACAAGGTTTGTTTCGGTCTTAGGCTGTAGTTCAAGAAACAACAGGTCGACAAGTGATCAACCCAACACGTCTCAAGCCCCAAGCACTGGCTGCACGATAAACAGAGAACTGTACGACCACCTGGAACACATCCAACCACAACTTTTTGATCCGGGATGTGAGGACATGAAAGCTTTGAAGAACTCAGGGTTCAGGTTTTTGCAACTCATGTTCTTAATAGTTTGGACTCTGGGCCCGGGAATTTAGGCACTGATTCCTCAGATTTGATTTTGGGACCTGGGATTCAGGGTGCAGGGCCCGAGGATTCTTCAGGTTTGAGCCATTTAGGGACCTGGGATTCGTAAATCGTAAAGCCAGGTTTTAGGATCTGAGATCTCAACGTCCCACGGAATTTAGCATTCCGGTCTCTGAGAACGTAGGGATAAGCATTTTCGGGACGTAGGAGCACGAAACAGGGAAGGCAAAACATGGCTGGAACACCGGGCCCCCTGAGTTTTCAGGGGTGCACGCATTTAAGGACCCAGGTTTTCGAACATGAGCTTTTCGTGGTTTTAGGAACTGAAAGCTATCAATAGTTATCAGGTTTTAACGAACGGAGACAAGTTTGGTCACTGAATTTGGCCGCCATGGGGGAGGGGGGACCAAAAAAACATCAAAAAGAAAGCTGCTTGCAACACACAGACTCCTTTTCGTACGGCCTTTTCTTGGCCAACCACCTCTGGGTGTAAAGAGCACGCTTGAAAGGGCATGTGGGGCAACTCTAGCTATAGCCTGAAATTGAAGTCTTAACCCATAGACTCAGTATCAAGCCTTACTCTATCTACCCACGAATCCTCCCTTAACCCTATACCCGAAACCCTAAACCCTCAACCCTGAAAGGCCCTAAACCCATGAACCCTCGACTGCCCTCAAAGCCCCAGACCACAGATCCCAGAACCTGGGACCCCCATGGCGGTTTAGGGTTTAGGGTTTAGGGTAGTCTCCCCCGGTGCCTTCAAAGAGGTGGGGGAGTCGTCTGTCTCCACCAGAACCTCCGATTGAAAACTCTTGCTTGGAGGTTCATGGGTGGTTATAAGTAGGGTTATAAGTAGGGTTATCTATAACTATAGCCCATTTTCGCGGACTTATAACTCCACTTATGACTACCCATGAACCTCCAAAAGGAGTTTATACAAGCTTTCGAGTTGATGTCGCGGCCAGGGTTTAGGGTTTGCAGTTGCGGGTTTGCGCTTTTTGGCTTCAGGTTTGGATCTTGGGTCTGGGGGTGGAGGGCATGGGATCTCTGGATGGGGGTTTGGTGTCTGGGGTTTAGGGCTTGGGTGTAAGTCCTTGTTTGTTGAGGAATTCGTGTACATCCACGGCTAAGAAGTTAACAAACCGTGCTCCTGTGGATAAGGACCGGATAACAACATGGGTTGGTTTTGCAACCAGGCATCGAGAGTCTAGATTTATTCAGCAAACCACGTCCAGAAGATAGACCTTAAACCTTAAACCCCTATAAACCCATAAACCCTAAATGAAAAAATGTAGACCTTAAACTAGCCTGAAACCCTAAACCCCTAAACACCCTAAGCCCCCTAAATCCAAAAGGATAGGGCGCTACCGGAATCCGAAAGCTGGATAACAACAAGCATGGGTAGTTCTCTAAATTAGGGTCCCTTTTCGTGCGCTGTACTATCCTGGGGACCTCAAAAAAGGGACCCTTT
Organism: Symbiodinium necroappetens; assembly: GCA_905231915.1. NCBI lineage: Eukaryota > Dinophyceae > Suessiales > Symbiodiniaceae > Symbiodinium > Symbiodinium necroappetens. The sequence goes on from CAJNJA010079042.1 coordinate 16,722, forward strand.
AGAGAACTACTCACATGCAGACTGAGAACTTCAGGCCCCCCCGAAGCACCCCCCAGAAAACCTCTGAGCCCTAAGCTCCAAACTAGGGGTTTAGGGGTTTAGGGGTTTAGGGTTTAGGGGTTCAGGGTGGAGGGTACCCCCCAAAGGAGTTCCGGAATCCAGCAACTCAAAGCTCGGAAAACCCCCCCCCCCTGGCCTCAAAGGACTTCTTGTGGCAACGGCCGGCGGGCAGCTACTGGGTCGAACTCAGAGCAACGCCTCCACCCTAAATGCTGAACCGGGGGCGTTAAGAGAGGGCCTTTTTGGGGTGCTTGGGCTCAGGGGTCCTAGGAAAAAGATAGGTCCCCAGAGGCTTTGGGGGCTGGAAGTTCAGGATTCACTGGGGTCTGTCAGGTGCAGGAGCACAAGGCTTGAAGGGAGTAGGAGTTTAGGATTTAGGCCTTAGCACCGTGTTGGATCATTCGATCTTGGGCGCCGGGGCTTACCAGCTCTGCTGATCTGCTATTCGCGACCCGGTCGTCACGTGGCACTCGCCGTGATGCTCTGCAGCGGGGACAGCGCTGGATACGGAAGCTCTAGGCTTTGGCAAAATCGATGTGCATTCCCATGTAGAGCTTGCATCCTTACGAACTTCACACCCAAACTTCCTATGTTCTTCTTCATGCACAACGACACATGTAGCTATTCAACTTCCTCGTCCGGGCAGTTTTGCCAACACGAGATAGTGGCATCAACATCCTGATGATCACAGATGCCAAACAATCAATGTGGTTTGTCTTTTGTAGCAAGGGCTCAGGATTAGGCATTGCAATAGGGCACTGCAATTAGCGAACCCATCGCACGCTGCATCCCGCATCAAGCTTCAACACCTTCAACGCACGCCATCAAGTCCAAAGCTCTGAATGAGAACTGTTCCCTTGCGTCTACTTCGCACAACTAACCATCCGCTACAATGATACATCCTCTACAATGATACAGTTTCCATTGCTTCCGTAGTCCCAGCGCTGCGGCCGAAAAAAGCCAAGGCTGTCAAGTAGCCCTTGAGCCAGCAGGTCTGAGCCAAAGCAGTGTCACACGGCCGGGCGACATGGGTGCAGGAATTTCGGACCACTGTAATATCTGTATATGTGTGTAAACGCATACATACATACATACATACATACATACATACATACATACATACCTACGTGCATACATACATACAGACATGCCTACATACATGCATGCATGCATGCATGCATGCATGCATGCATACATACATACATACGTACAAACTTACTTAATTACTTGCTTGCTTACTTACCTACTTACATGCATACATATGCAACCAATATATATATATACACATATATATGTATATGTATATGTATAATACATGCATACATACATCTATATACATCTATATATATATATATAACGTCTTATCCATCAATCTCTCCGTCTGTCTGCCTGTCTGTCTACCTATCTATCTATCTGTCTATCTATCTATCTATCTACCTACCTACCTATCTACCTATCTATCTATCTATCTACCTATCTACCTATCTGCCTATCTACCTATCTATCTATCTACCTATCTATCCATCTATCTATCTGTCTGTCTGTCAATCTATCTATCTATTTATCTTTCTGTGCGGATTGGGGGGGCTCACTGAAGCGGCCGCTAAACCGTCGAACATGACAATGAGAACCGCTCGAACTCGAGGCCTCATGGTGTTTGAAGCGCTTTGTGCGGTAATGCGGGTTTAGGGTTCAGGGTTCAGGTGGTTTAGGAGATTAGGGTTGAGGCAGGGTTTAGGGTTTGTGGCTTAGGCTGAGGACAGAGCCGCAAAAACCCCAAAGGCTCAAAAGCTAGGCTCAACGCTTTCGAGCACCCCAAACCCCAAACCACTAGATCCCCTAACCCAGCACCCCAAACTTTAAACCCTATTTCAGCCCAAAATCATGATCCGTATTCTGATTAGCCATACAAGCCCTATATCAACCCCAAATCGTCTGACACTGGCGCATTGCCGGCCGATGGTACCACCATTGCTCTCGGCACTTCTCGTGCTGGTTGTCGAGCTTTCGGCGGTTTAGGGTTTGGGGCTTCGGGTTTAGAGTTTAAGGCTTAGGTTTAGGGCCTGGGGTTTGAGGGGTAGGGTTTAGGGTCGAGGCCTTGTGCTGCTTGTCTTCAGAGGCCAGGGCTATGGTGAAAACTTCGGGTGGAAGGGACTCGGACCCTCTGTGGTTTCTGAAGGGTTTAGGGGTTTAGGGTTTAGAGGTCAGGGGTTGAGGGTTGAGGGGTTTAGGCTGTCCTCCAGTCCGTGAAGTGGGAGTCAGGATCAGGGGGACCCTTGGGGATATAGACCCTCTCAATAAGGTCCCTTTGAAGAGAGCCATAAGTAGGGCTCAGAAGGGTCCCCTTTCAAGGGGTCTCCCTAATACTACCCAGGATTAAGAGGATCGGCCTAGAGCTACCCCTTGAGCAGAATCCAGCCATGTGCGCGCAGCTCCTGCCGGGATCGGTCCGAAAGCGCGGGAAGCAGAGCCAAGTTCAGGGCTTAGGGTTTAGGGCTTAGGCATTTAGGGTTTTAAGGTTTAAGGGCTGTTATTTATTACTATTATTCCTATTATTATTGTTACTATTATTATTATTGTTTAGGGTTTAGGGTTTAGGGTTTAGGAGCCCCAGAGTCTCCAAAGTTGGGGGTGTAACCCTGCAAAAGTTAGAGGGGGAAAGGCGCCTAAATCAATCCCAACCACCCCTAAACCCCACACCCCAATCCCCTAATCCCTTCCTACATCCCTAAACCCCCTGAACCCCCTAAAAACCCAAAAGCTGGGAACCCTCTTCTGGCAGGGCCGCGAGCTTCTTGCAGAATGTCTGAGTCTCTCCGAAGGGGTCCCCGCAGGGTCCCATCTCCCACTGCTTCGGGGCACACCGGGGCGAAGCGAACTTCTCTGACTCCCAGGCAGTTCGGGTCTGGGAGGGCCCAAGGACATGACAGATTTGCCGAGAGTTTTTGGTCATCGGGGGCAGTTTTGAGGGCTTTGGGGGTTGAGAGTTAAGGATGTAGAGGTTTTGGGGCATTCTGACAACTTTCGTGCTACCGTCGGGCTGCGACTCGTCGGACAACTTGCTCTGAAGTTCAGCCGCAAACTGGTAGTGCCCGCTTTGGTGAGACATGCGGCTCATTCCCTCTAATGCTGTGTCGAGCAGGAAGCAGCTGAGTGCCCAGAAACCAGATGCCATATTGCTTGGCTCTGAACAGCCGACTTCACGCAACAGACAAAAAGTTCGACAGCAAAACACACCACAGCCATTTGAGAGTCCGCCAAAACCCAACACAATCCCAGCAGCACAGGTTGGGCGGCCGATGCGCAGGGGTCAGCTCCCAGAAACCATAAGCCGGATCTCCCAACCCCAATCCTCAACATCTGGACCCTAAACCCTAAACCCTAGACCTAAAGCACTAACGCCCTAAAGCCTAAACCCTAAAGTCCTAAGCCCTAGACCTAAAACCCTAAAGCCCTAAACTCTAGACCTAAAGCCCTAAAGCCCTAAACCCTAAGCCCTAAACCCTAAACCTAAAGCCCTAAACCCCTAAAGCCCTAAATCCTAAAGCCCTAAACCCTAGACCTAAAGCCCTAAGCCCACAAGCCCAAAGCCCTAAAGCCCAAAGCCCTAAGCCCTAAACCCTAAACCCGACAGCCTGGAGTCGAAACCCCAAAGCCGAAACCAGAACCTCAGAGCCCTTCTTGTCAACCTTATGGGTAACCCTAAAAGATCCTTATGGGTTTAGGGTTTAGGGCTTTAGGGTTTAGGGCTTTAGGTCTAGGGTTTAGGGCTTTAGGGTTTAGGGTTTAGGGTTTAGGGTTCAGACAAACCCTACAAATGAAGATGAACATAGGGGTCTCTATAGTTAGAGCAGGGCTTCGGTGTATATTTGACTATAGCTATAAGTTCAGGAACTCTTAGGATTAATATTGCTAATCACTTGGGCCTCTATGTTGAACTGTAGACCCTAAGCCCTTACAGAACCCTTGTGGCCACCCTTAGGGAAGCTTCTCCCTAAACCCTTAACCGTGTTCTCTGTAAGGAGCCAACACAGGCGCAGCAACACTCCACCCAGACCTTCCAATATCCTTAAAACCGGCAGAAAACAACATGAGGGGTCTTACTATCCCTATCACTGAAACCTAAACCCTATTCACTATTCTAAAAAACCTAAGCCCTATTCGGCCCGATTCGGCCCTATTGAAGGAATATTTGGAAGGTCCGGGCACCTCAGCTTGCGCCGTCTCAGCTGGACTCAATGAGGAGCTTCCCTGGAGCTGAGTTCGATGTCTAGAGCTTCGGCCTTAGGGTTTAGAGGTTGGGGTTTGGGGGTTTAGGGGTTTAGGGTTTAGGGTTTAGGGTTTAGAGGTTAGGGTTTAGGGTTTAGTATGA
>CAJNJA010079053.1:0-20899 GCA_905231915.1 Symbiodinium necroappetens
TAGTACTAGTAGTAGTAATACTAGTAGTACTAGTAGTACTAGTAGTACTAGTAGTACTAGTAGTACTAGTAGTACTTCTAGTGCTAGCAGTACCAGCAGCACTAGCAGTACTAGTAAACTAGTAGTTGAAGAAACGAAAACCCTCAGCATATATACCTGGACTGCGCGTGTATCCACGCAAGTCTATACACAGCTCTGTGTGTGCGCTTGTCCGTGTGCATTTGCGGCTTGCTTCGCGGTTATGTACCGAAGCAGAAGCACTAACGACAGGTACAGACGAGCTCCTGGAGAACGGGCTCATGCTGGTTCATGCTGGTTATACCACATACAAACTATACAAACCAAGATCTCGGCGGTGACTTCGACTCAATGCTATGCGGCTTTGAGGTTGCTCAAGAACCGCCTGAAAGCCTGATGGCGGCCAGAACTACACTGCATCCTAAGTCGAGAAAATCGGATCGGTTTCCTACAAAGCCTCGCCTTGGACTTCGTTGAAGCCTCGCCATCGATGAAGTCGGCCTGGAGCTGGGCTTTAAGTGGCTTGTTCATGTCAACGACACCATGCCACGGAAACGGCTTTGACAACTCTACATTGAACAAACCTGCTGAAACTTTCGTATCATTAACCGCGTCGCCCAAACCAGAACCCACTGTCTGGCTATAGCACTCCATCACAACATCAAGCACCTGGAGGCCTGTATTGCACCGGCCGGACTTCTCCAGACTTCGAATACCAAACACAGACAAATGCAACCCAGGTTTACCACCCAACTGGGCTCAGGCTACAACAGCACATACTTGCAATCGTAACATTACACGTCTCTTCGCAGAGCAACCGCCTCAAAGCTTCCTTCAGCTCCCTCGCTGTCCTTGAGGCCGGGGTGTACCGAAACTTGTACTTTGGTTCATGCCGGTTTCGGGCTTTGGGTCCGGGACCGTCTGGGAGTCTGGACATAGCTGTTTGACGGCTTTGAGAGCTCGGGCTTTGAGGGTCTGAGGATGTCTGAGGCTGGGGCACAAAATATCACCAGGTGGAAGCGACAGCGTGAAGCTCGCACAACCCGACCCCATCGCGTCCTTGTGGCAGAGCTCCGAGGACATGAAGAATTCATCAATCTGCATACCAGGGTCCATGTCCTGCCGGCTTGGCCAAGGCCTTACAGCTTGCTTGAAAGGGCCGAGATTCTTCGATTCAGGGCTGAGGACGTTCCAGCGACATGCGACTCGGGCCTTCAACTTTGTCTGTTCAGCTCAGTGTGAGCAGGTGCCTAGCCTTCCGCCGGGCCACGCTTGAAGCCTAGCATTCGGTCTTTCAGCGGAATCTGACTGTGTAGGGTGCAAAATCTTGCAGTTCCTGGAGAAGCAGTCCCATGGCGCACCCAAAATATCGAGAGCCTCAAAAGCGACAGCCTGCCACGATTAGCCTGAAACCCCACTGTCGGATGGCTCTGTAGACGAACACCCTTGAACACCGAGACAAGTCTCTCAAGAACCACAAACTGGTTTTCCTGACCCGATCCTTAGCCCTCAAAAGCCCTTCGCAAGCCCCGAAGCCCAGCCCTGCACTCCACCCTTGCAGCAAGCAACACCGAACCTCCAGTGCGTCCACCTCAAGTTCCACTTCTGCTGGGACCTTGCAGGGGAACTAGCTTGGAGCTTTCCGGGCTTCCGCATCTGGGCGCATCCCCAACCATTGAGACGGTGGCGGCCCGCGATTAACGCTTCTTGCATTCTTCTGGCTTCTACAATAGTTAATAGTTTCGCCGATGCTTCAAACTCTGCTCCCTGAGCATCGAATTTCCTTGGACGCAGCCCTAAGATCCGAAGTTTTGTCCCCCCCTGACCCCGAACCCCTCAAAGCCCTTTGTTGAACCTTTGAAAGCGCCAGAACTCCGGAGGCATGGCAGGCCTTGATATTCGGCTCGGTTCCTCCTTAGGCAGTTCGAGATTCCAGGTTCTTATCAGATCAAACTGGGATTTCAGGAATCGGGTTTCTCGGGGTTTCGCTAATCTACCCATGTTTCCGAGTTGGACTCGCAGATGCTAAGGCGTTAAGGCGTTGAAGCAACAGTCGAAGTGAAGTCTCACCCCAACCACGAGGATACCAATAATCATGCCGGAACATTATCCCGATCAGCCTATCACGACGATGTGGCAAGAAGTGACATCATCAGCACAGCCACAGCGACAAAAACAACAAAACCTACTCGCAGGCGTTGGCGAAACACGCTCGCCATGGACATGGTCATCATCACCATCACCAACAAGCACAAGAACAATAACAAGAACAAGAACCCGAACAAGAACAAGGACAAAAACAATAATCACAATAGTAGTAGCAACAACGACCCCCATCATCCATCACCCCCTCATCATACCATGGTTGTGATTTCGTTGAACTTGCTTGTCGTGCATCCGTGTCTGCGTACCAACTGAGTTTCTGCACTCGCACTCGGGCCTACCAGGCGAGGATCCCCAAAATCGTGGGCGACGAACCACTTCTCAATTCTGCCACTGTGGACACTACTTCAGCCATGGCTGCATTGTGCTTGACGACAACTTTATAAGTGGCAACTGAAACGGCTGACCTCACACACTCTTTCTTTGCTACGAAGATCTGGCAACTGATATGGGGGACACAGGCCCCGAAAGTGACAAAATGGGCCGCAGGCGTTGTGCTCATGCATTCCCTGGAAAAATCAGCCGGCGTGACATGTGCTTTGCACCATCGCCCGCTTGGGCGCCAAGTGGCGCGGCCGCATGCTGCAACCATGGAGCGAATAGCACTGAAGAGATCCACAGCAGGTAAGTGAAAGATGCTTTGAGTCAGCAAGCGCCCTCAGGCAAGCCAAGAACAAGCTTCAATAACCCATCCGGGAATATAAAGACATAACAGAACATAAGCCAGACCGTCCCTTCAGTACTGTGCTCGCCAAATTCACGAATTTCTCTCTCGCAGTCCTGTGGATCCGTAATGAATCCGACTTTGAGTCGGGAGCTTCATAATGTAATGCTGCAGTGTGCTTCTGTTTTCCGTCCTGGGGGAGGCGCAGGACATGGCGAGAGAATCAGAGTCCTGCAAAATCGACACAGGGCTTACGACTCCCTGAGCAGTGTGCGAGCTTGAGTCGCGAAAAGAGGACTCTTCTGTTGACGTGCCTGCACTGTGGTCCGTTCTGCCAGCAGACGTCGCAGTTTTTTGGTTGCTGGAGGCTGGAAGAGCGGAGCGCATATGGCAGCAAGGCCCACAGATCGAATTAACGGAAAACCTTGCTGGGAAACTCCAGGGGCTCAAAGACGAAGCCTGCCGCCGACCCGGACCTAGCAGTCTAAAATCTCAAACACCTTGACGCCGACACTTTCAACCTTGGCGAGCACACCAGGCACCCAGATTCAAAGTCTAGCCCTTGAGAACTCAGTACATTGCAGGACATGACTTCAGGCTATGTCTTGAATGCTGAACCTTATTGTCTCCCCGAAGCATCCCAATCTTGACATTTCGCCTTAGGCCATCAAGTCATGGCATCACTGCAGTGCCCTGCACTGTATGCCGGCGCAGAAATATGGCCAGCCAACAGCTATAGCCCAGTCCGAGGCAAAGATGGAAGAGCATGAAGCCCGCCATCATCAGCGACACAGCGATTGCCACGGCATCTACGCAGTCCATCTGAAACACCCATTCACCAAGCCCATAGTTCACCACCAGCCACAGAGGCAGCAAGGCACGGCGACTCCACAGGCGAATCTCTCTTGCGCACTGCCTCTGGCACTCGTCGCCTGTCTCAGGCTCCGCTTTCTGGACGATGCAGCAGCACCGCCCTCGCTGGCTTTTGGCGGCCTTTCCACGTGTTCCCCACTTGGCTCCCAATCCGTCGGCATTGGCCACAGCCACAATCGGTTGCTGCAGATTCTCGATGAAGGTGGTAAGAGGCACGACGAATATCAGCAGTCCTGCCCACATTCGTCGCGTGCCGTGGGGCGCCTGTGCTGCCATCATCAGTACGCAGACGCCGAGGGTCGAGGCCCAGAAGAAGGGATTCTTCCAAGCGCCGTAGCCCACAAGAAGCACTGCCATCTGCAAGGCTCCCAGCAGCATGAAGAAGCTTGTGCCTGCAGTGTGGAGCCACCGGCGCTGGCAAACAGAGCATCCGGCCGAGGCAAAGGCGTAGAGAATCAGCACGAGCCACAAGAGGAAGTGGATACAGGCCGGAATGCTCTGGTGGCCTGCGGACACAAGAAAGCTCCAAGAGAAGGGATAGCAGTCCATCTCTAGCTGGAAGAAGCGTTCGAGAAAGCGGCCGGTCAGAAAAGAGAACCACAACGTCAGCGTCGCCGGGGCCAGGAAGGGCGTCCAAAGGAAGGAGGCGACATAGATGGGCCAAAACACCCAGCGAGTCGGCTGACAAAGCCAGGCATTGGGTTTGTGGAAAAGCATGGTCAGACGATTTCCCATGTGCGAGCGCTTCCACCGGCACTGTTGCGCCAGGTACTCATTCCATGTTTCTGGCATGAAGGACGTGGCCCAACAGTGGGGCAGGAACCGAATTCCGCCACCATTCTGGTACTTCTCATGGACTAGATTTGTCATGAAGCTGTCCTCTCCCATTTCAATCATCATTGAATCGAGAATCGAGTGCTCGTAAACTCCGCGGCAGAAGTCCGTTTGAACAGCTCGCACCGTCTCCATGGCATACATGGCGCAGGAGCCGTTTAGCGGGAGTTGGAAGCGAACGGCGCTCTGGCCGAGCCACAGCATCCGCTGCGAGAACCAGTCCCTCATCAGCTGCACCAAGAGGCAGAAGTTGTGAGTCTTCTTCGTAAGGAGAAAAGGGCCGCAGGCTGCCAAGTGCTGATCTTGCAGGCACCGGTACATCTTTCCCACATGGGTCGGCTCCACGCGACAATCGCCATCCAGCAGGAGGAGAGCTTTGGGGTTGGCTCGTCCGGCATTGTGGCTGGCCTGGAGGATGGACATGCACAAAGCCTGAGAGGCCCGCTTGGATCGCGGACAATCCTTTCCCTTCACATAGATCTCGAACGGATAAGGGACTGGTGCCTCCTTCATGCCGCGGACGCACACGCAGCCATGAGCCAGCTCAGCCTTGCTTAAGGGGAGGATGGAGGTAAGCGATGCCAAGATCTCTAGGTCCTCCATGGTCTGGACCTCGTCGTGCTTGTGCTTCTCTTGATTTTCGACATCTGCTTCCTGTCTGGCCCTGTGAAACCAGTCCAATATCTCGTCTTGGTCAACGTGCTGAAGCCCGTCCACGAAAATCATCAGCCGAGCCGACGACCCGGACTCTACCGAGTCCAACGTGCTGATGCTGTGCTGCAACTCCTCCCTCGTCTCATTGTAACAGCTCAGCACCACAGCCACATCCTCCTTGCGTTCGGGGTCGTCGCTGATGTTCAGGGACATGGTCGTCATCAAGTTGGGTGAGCTCTGTGGCTTGTACTGCCGGTAGAGTACGAGAAGCTTCAAGATGCCGATACATGTGACGGCCCCTGCCAAGTCGACCAGGCAGGTTCCTGGCCCAAAACGCCACCACTCGCATGAGGGCAGTGTCTCGGTTGCACTTGTGAACATCCTTGCAACGAGCCGCCGGTGCGTCGTGACGACTGAGGCGAAAAGCCAAAAAGGCTTGAGTCAAAATTGCTTTTGAAGCCAGGCCATGCTTCGACTCGCACACTTGTACGTAGCAGACGTAGCAGGCCCTGCTTAAGGATAACCCAGATCTGCAACAGCATCAAGCGCCAGGGCCAGAAGGAAAGGTGATTGCGGTGTCGCGCACCCTTCGCCGGGGGCCTCCTTTATTCACAGAATGCAACACCCTGTGCCCGAGGCCCACGGCGCCAACCCTGAAGTCAGAAAATCTGCACCGGGGAATCCCGGAGTCTGCAAGGGCCCCGGGCTACGTTCGACCGGAGGTGCTCCTGGGCACTATTGCTTCTGTATTTCAGTAACGTAACTTTGTGGTCGCGCACGAGGTTTCGCAATCTCAACTAACAGAAAGATAGCGGCAGTAGTAGCAGCAGAAACTGGCAGCAGGAATAAAAAAGACGACAAGCAAACGAGACCAAAAGTAGTCACCACAGAGATAAGTAGAAGGTGATGACAGCCATGATGGCACGAGAAATATAAAGAAGTTCGAAGGCGCTGGGCTCACGGGGATGAACTCGGGCGCCTTCGGTGAGGCTAATGCGTCTGCACAGCTGCGAAAAATCCCTCAGACTGGACTGGTAAGCTTGTATCTTGCATTGACACCTAGAATGCAGGGGGAAATCGTCTCAACCCAGCTGCAAGACTAAGGAAAACGTACAAGCCTACTTCAAGAGTGCACGCCGACTTGGCCGCGGCTTCCAAGATCGGCTCTGGCCGTTATGATGCTATGATGTGCTTGGCTCACTGCCCACCTTGCGGAATGAATGACCCATGGCGCAACCACTGCGCACTGCCTACTGCTTCTATTGTAAGCAGCAGTTTAAGCCTAAGCCTGAACAGGAACACACACACACACACATATACACTCGCACATGCCCGCAAAAACTCCAAAGATGTCTCTCCTACGTCCTGCGCTGGCGATTATCCTGAATATCGTTGAGTATCGACACCATCGACATCACCAGCTCCTCCCATCACTACAACCGCACTCACCACCACAATCATCATAATATGTAATATGTGATAATCCAAGAGCAGTGGCTACTATCATGGACAAATCCATGCCACAGCATCTGTTCTACCCTTGCTGTTGCTGTTCGTGTTCAGAACACGCTGCTGCATGATCCCACCAGCTTCATATCTATTTGCGGCCATAATCAATCACACCATTCTCCTCACAACCACCGCAATGGAAGCACGACCATCAACAGGAACAGAAGGGGAAGCAAAACCATGTCTTAGAAGAAGAGAAACACACCGCAAGTCTGCATCATCTTCATCATGGCTTTCATCACCATCACCAGCACCACCTTCACCAGCACATACTCTTCACAGTTACCGTAGCGACGGTGGCCACGGCAGGTACCGAAACCAGGACAAACCCACAAGAGCTTGGTGCCCCGACCCTCTTCTAGATCTTCCATGGAAGGAGGCTCTACCTCCTGTTTTCAGTGTGAGGGCTCCGGGTTGTCAGACTTTGGGGTCTTGCCAGGCTTGGGAGTGTGCCATGGCAATGCTGATAGAGAGAACACAAGCAACTCAGGCTTGACGGCTTGACGGCGGTACCTAGCATGAATGTGAAGCCTTCTTCGGGGTCTCTCTCGCACCTGGAAAACCTTCGATGCACTTCGTTGGTGATCTTGATTTCTGGACGGTCCTCCTTGACCCTTGGAACCAACAATTTGAATGTGTCGTTAACGCGTACATGTTGAGACGCCAGCTAGCTCGTGAGGGAGACGTTGCAACACTTCACGAGTGCTGACAGTGGTGATTGCACTCTATGCAATGGTGGCCCCGATAAACAGCAGAATCCTCACACTGCCGTTCTGATAAAATCAGGCAAAGTTTAAATCAGCAAGCAAATCTAATTGATGGCATCTGATTATGAACACCAGCATGGCTACTATCTCTTCTTGAATATGACGTTGCGGGTGACGGACAAGCAGACGATGCCACAGCACTCTGAAGATGAGGGCTTCTTGGCTCCAATTGCTGCCTTGCTTGCAAGCTGCAAGCTAGAGTTAGAGGCCCGCAATCCCAAACATTAGAGCTCAAGCCTCAACCCCATGCCTCAGACTCCCTCACCCCCTCGAGAATTTGATCCAAAACACGAGGGGCAGACCGAGTTGGTCCGAAGCTTATAAATCAAGCCCATTCCCAACTTCAGGCAAACAACGCGCAAAGCTCGACAATTCTTGTTATGTTAGCTCGAAGGCTTCGAGGCCTTTCACTTCTGGTTCAGATCTTGGTGCTTTCAAGCTCGGAAGTCTTGCGTCTAATGTCTGGCAAGGGCTAAATGTTCACCATCAACTGTCGTGTGAACTGCGAGAAACAGCAGCACCAAGTACCAGCCAATCGAATTTAAAGTCCAACGACAGAGACCAGTCTGCACCCAAAGGAGGCTAAGTCAGAAATGATCGAGGCCCTCTCGAGAAACCCCCCGGACGAAGGCAGGACTGGAAAGCTCAACGCACACACACCCTGTCACTGCTGAAATCGTAGCGTCTGCATGCCATCCGAAAACGTATCGAAACCCAAGTCTGCAAGCTCTGGGCCCCAAAAAAGAATCCACACTCTGCGCGAGGGGTTCCATAAACCAGGGGGTGCTTTGCAGTACCTGGCCCCCTGCCATGCCCTGATAAGGACCGGGCCTCGGATCGACCTCGGTGGTTTTAAACTCTTGGGGTCTCTTGGGAGATGCTTTTTGTTCGAGGGCTTCTTGGATAGGGGAATTTTCGAGGGGGCTCAGAAGAGTTGTACACGGGTTGATTCAGGGCTGTTCACAGGCTCTGCTTCTGGCATTATCTGGCGCTGGCATGGCAGCTGGAAGCTCGGGACTCGGGATTCGCTGCGCCAGAACCAGGCCGCGACGGCTACATTCTGGCTCCAGGACTACGACAAAATCAAGTCTTTGTAGCGGCCTGGGCACTGAAGCCTGGGATGCAAAAATCCTCGCCGCGACCAGCCCGACCTCACAACTCTCAGCTTCAGGTTTAGGCTTTTCCGGGCATTGAAATGTTCGAAGGTTTTGGATGTAAGGTTGCGTTTAGGGTTCCGGTTGGGAGGGTTCAGCGTTTTTCGGGTTCAGGGACTTCGCTTCGTTTTGGGGTTCAGCTCGGTACCCATGCTCTGGCAGCTCCGGGCACTCTGCGGGCCATTTACTCAGGTCGCACCTACATACAAGCTTCGGCGGTCGTAAATCCAAAGTCAAAGGTGTCCGAGACCCCTTCCGGACCCTTCCGAGCTGGGACACCTCTAGCGGCCGAAGGCGCGAAGAGCCTGAGCTCCGGGCTCCGACGGTGTTTCTTCTCCTTTGATGGGCGCCTCTTCGACTGCTCCTCCTTCGGCTCCATTCGCGCAAGGCAGGCAAGACTCCACATGTCAAAAAATACTATCTAGCAGGGTTTAGGATTTCGACTTTAGGATGTTCTAGCTCGTTGATGTGCTCAGAACTCATGCCAAGACTTTGGCCCGGAAATCCGGGATGTTTTGTTCTTGGGGCCTTTGAGTTGCGCATGCTCCCTGAGAGGTGGTTTTGGTGTTTTGCGGCTTCGAATTCAAGGGTCAGGTCGAGCGCCTTAGGGGTTTCGACTCTCACCCAGGTTTGAGGGCTTGGTTTACACAGTAGGGGTGCCCCGGGCACAGTTGGGAAATGCAATAAGTGACACAGAGCCCTTAGTTGGGGGTGGCTCATGAACGATCACGACCCGCGGTCATCCCCTCCCTTTCTTAACACTGAACCTCCAAACATGCAGAAAAAGTTGGGAAACGCCTCGGTAGCCTTCTTTGAACCCTTGCTTCTCGATGGCAGGAAAGCGTCCGCTCAGAAAAACCTGCAAGATTGTGGATTGTAGAGCAATCTACACGGTATGCCTGGCTTCCACGAGTGGCTGGAAACATCATGCTTGAAACTTATGTCCAAACTGCGACCAAACATTTGTAAAGGATGGTCGCCACCATCACCCATGAACAAAGATGTGAGACTGCCACCGGCTTCAAGATCCACAAAGCACCCAGCACTCCTAATGCCCAAGTCAGCGACGTGCTCCACCACAAGATTGCGGCTGTGAGGATCATGTACGAAACGAACAGGACGTGGGTTTTGACACTGGCATGTGCCAGTGGTTGTCCATGCACTGCGATGCTCCAAGTTGCCCTGTCACTTGTGGCCCACCAGTCCCGTGGAACTTCGTCTTCCGCACTTGCTGCATCAGAGTGTGTCACAATGCGCCCTGTCTCCATGTGCAACGCTGCCACTGCAATTCTCTGGTTGTCTTTGATGAGCCGGTATTCGCACATCGGCGACGGCCCGAGCGGGCCGCCAGGAAATGGGTTGAGCATGGTCTGGTTGATGTTCTTGAACCCTGCAGTTTTGACTGCGTCTATGACAAGCCCGCTGAGATGCGATTTTTTGCCGATGGAATCGACATTCAACGTGTTATTATTTCTGTCAGCCCATTCGTGGCCGCCGACAATATGCACTTCTACTTCACTTGGAGATACCTCGGCAAAGCATGTTCGGAGCGCGAGAACCAGCTCATGCAGTGCATGCTTTGAAGGGTTTCTGTAAAAGCAGACACCCATTGCGTTTTGAAGGCACGCATGCGCGCCGAAACCCTTTGGACAATGTGGGCCTTTCTTCGTCCATGCAAACACGACAACACAACATAGCACGGCAACGGTCGAGAGGAACTCTTGATCCTGGCTCGATTCTAGGAACTGCCCCATGCAAAACAGCGCATTTGAAGCATACAGCCTCTCACGAAGCCTTGGGGTGAAGCGTGTAGGCCTCGATCGCGAGAGCTTCAGCGACGCGCGATAGTTCTCTTCAACATCCTTTCGAAGAAGCGCTTCTTCGTCGAGCTTACCAGCGGGACCCATTGCGTGGCAAAGCGCAGCCGGAGCTGATATGTGTGGATATGCGCTCTCCTCAAGCTGAACACTTGAGAACACAGGCGCAGCACGAGCATCATCGAGACGCACTGTAACGATCTTAAAAGCCTTATTTTCTCCTGCTGTTTGCAACGTTTTCGATGCTGATGTTATTCAGAACTAATCACATGGTGCACTGTCGGGCTTCGCAGCCGGCTCGGGATTCGACACCTGGGCTACAGTTCTACAAGTATCACCACCGGAACAAGAAACCCTGCAGTCTGCGCGAAACTACCCTGACCAAAACCGCCCTGACCAAGATCTCCTCCTCGATCGGATGCATACAGCCACCACCTAGCGGCGTCGCTAGGGCCTCGGCACCAGGCAAAGTCACGAACACGAGGCTTGTGTCATTTAAGAACCCACGACTAACCTAACTGCAGCGGCAACAGCAGTCCAGTGAGCGAGCAGAAAGTCGTCGCAGCGCAGCGCAATGTCAGGCCCCGGCTGCTCGAGGGGAGCGCTCCTGCTGCGGGCGGGGCTCTGCACGCGCTTGCCTTAGAGACCAGGGAAGGGCAGGGCGGTTCCTGGGAATGGGAATCCGGGCGAAGCATCTGAGTTCGTAGGGTGAAGGACAAGCCACTACCTTGAGCAACATAGGACGGCAACACAGTTCCAGAAGGATACGTAGAGAGCCAACGAATGTCGCCTGCAGACAGCCATGTGATGTCTGCTTGGTCTCCTGTCCAGCCGCCTGTCCCAACACCCACAGAACCAAAATACAGCAGTGCTAGTCCAGACAGACGAGATCAGTAACATTAAGCAGAAAGTTACAGTTGCAAGTAGGGGGGAAACCACCAAATTTGAGTTCTGCCGCTACTGCCAATCATCAGGGACTCAGACGTTTTGGGCCTGTGAAGGTTTGGAGTTCGCGGCTTGTCGTTTGGATCGTGGCCTAGGTTTCTGACATTCGCACTTGCAACCTCGCGCCGTTGCAACATGGCCATGTCTGCTTCTTTTGGCTTCCGGGATAAGACCATTTTGGTATGTCGTGTCATGTTGGAAGGGGCTGGATTCCTACTCGGGCTTAAACTACACCGAAGGGAGAGCAACGGCCGGAGCAGCCACAAATCAGACTCGGCCAAAAATCTGAACTCCGTCAAACTTCAAACATAAACTCCAGACACCCCAAGCCACCAAAATACTAAGTGCGAGACCCTCAACCCAAAACCTGAACGTGGAAAAGGGAAATCGCAACAGCACCTCCTTGCTCGAACTTTAGCCTGGTGGCTGTGCTTCTTGTGCTTTCGTGGGCAGCAGTGGACTGCGAGGTTCTTGAGCATCGTTGCGGCCCCTCGGCCGCACGGTGTTTAAGCGTGCTGCTGCAGCGTACTGTGAGCTGTAATCCTCGCGCAGAGTACCAAAGTCTTTCTACTCATGCAGGTCTTCGTCATGGCGACCGCCATCAGAAGTTCTACTAATTCTACTATGTGTGTCTTGCTCCTCTGCGTGCTTGCTACAATGCTACAACCATGATCGAGAATAGCGAGGTTGGCATTGTCGAATTGCGTTGCAGGTTTTGCTTGTCACGCATGTCCAGTTCACAGTTTCCGTCAGATTTATAGTGGCTGACGTCGCGAACTTCTGCTGTTCATGGCATAAGAAGCAGAAACTTTTCTGCAACGGCGACTACAACTACTTCTTCCCTTGGCATTACGACCCTTGATGCTGGTGCTACTCGGCAATAACGATGCTGTCCTGTCTGCAGTCTTGCTGTTGTCGATCTGATTTTGTTTGCCCTGCAGTTGCTACTGTCGCCGCGCCGTCGTCGTACTATCGAGGCAGGGAAGTCTTAGTGAACCCAACAGCAGGATGTGGCCCCTCTGTCAAGCTGCACCTGCATTGCTGGACACATGGAACCGGGCACCCGGCTGAACCTTCGACTGAAACATAGAGTTGGCAGCTGCGGTGCGTGCACACTCTAGTGCCTGAACTCAGCTCGGGTGCATTTGGAGGAAAAAATCACAAAGGGGACCGTCTCAAGTAAGCTCTCGAACCGGCATGTCCGAAATGTTCGTGCAGTGGTCCTTTGCGGGCCCACGCCATACTTCAACAGGCTTCAGGCATGCCGACTCTTGCGTTCGAAGAGGAAGAGGCAGATAAGGCTTCACGACAGTTGGTCCCATAGGTATGTCGGAACAGAACACCACTGACCCACTAACCCTGCCCCCAGGTTCCAACCACGGCTACAATGCACTTTGGTATGTTGGGTTCCTAGGGTCTGCGGGATCTTGAGACGCTTCGAGAGCAGCTCTTCAGGGTCACATTTTCAACAAATGGCTTATGATACTATGTGCCGAGTGCATAGACACACATAGTATGCTTGCGAGCAACCTTTTTATGTTAAACCGGTTCATCATTTACGCATACTCACATCGTGTTTAGACTCAGACCTGTTCATTTAGTGGTTGGTTCTCTATTCTACTTCTTGCTCCGGTAAAGTTGGAGGGCTGGCTGGCACAACGAAGCCGATGCAAGCACCACCAGTCGTAGGCATACAGATTTCAGTCTGAAGCATCAGCAGCGCTGGGCAACGGTATGTCTTCCCTTTAAGCTCGGGCGTGCCAGATAAACAAGAAACCAAAAAAGTACCAGACCGCTTCGCGCAGCAGCCTTTAACAAACGAAATCTCAAATCAAACTGCACCGCGAGTGAAGCGCCGTAGCATTCCGAAAAAACATTGAACAAATCCCCAATTTCCCCCGTGCATGAGATATGTTTCTTCAAGATCTCAGCCACCGCACCCTCTTGAACTGAAGCCGCTGCTCCGGAACGCAGATCGCTGAATGGTGGGCTTCCTCACAGCTGACCCCATCCATCCTGATGCCCGAACCTGGCATCCGAACCCACGATGGAATCGGACATGTAGCATAAAGGGTCTAGCATCAAGAACCTCCAACCTCCCAAGTGTATGCATGCCCCGCACCATTCCAGCCCGAAGCAGCCAGCTCAAGCAGCTCAATTCTCAAATTAATGCAAGTTGTCATTCAGTTCGGTGTGCTGAGCGCCAATTGCTTTGACTTCGCGCACCAGGGTTCAGGCTAGGCCTGGATTGGGCCAGGGATTCAGCGTCATGGTGGGATCCAAATTTGCTTTTTGATGGGATTCGGAGCATGACACGAGCCTGGACCTAGGAGCTCGGGCCCCTCAGTGAGACCCCCAACCTTTTCCACAGGCTTGAACTGAGCTCGCCCGGCCAGATCCCCCATTATAACACCAGGCTCGAACCCTGACCACGCAGGACGTCCTCCACGATCTCGCCTAAGAGCTTAAGGAACTTCATTTGCCTTGGCTCTCAGATTGCAGCGCTCGCGTTCTGACTGACCAGCACAGGAAAGCATAATAGGCCAGAGACGATAGCGACAGGTGAAATTGTGGGGTTTCTGGAATATCAGCTGAAGGCGGGCTGGCGAGTGCGACGGAGGACGCAGGGCTGTTGGCCCTCATCCTGCTTGATGCGTGAGAGTTTGCAAGTGGGCTGGTGCGGCTAAACATGAACTAGGGTTTACTATAAGGGCGGGTGCGGGTGCGTGTTGCGTATGCACATGACGTGTAGTCCAGTATGACGGATCGAGCAGAGCACAACACGACGCAGCATTTCCTACAACATAGTGCAGTGCAACATACTAAAAACAACTTCATATGATACAACATTTGACACAAAAACGAAACAATAGAAAAGAAGCAAACAAACAAATGTGTTCTCTCTCGCTGCCGTACAGTATACCATAACAGAACATCATACAGATTGGTTTTCAGTAGCAGGCTCAAAGCCCGTGTGGCACTGCTTGGGGTTGAAGACTCTGGGCTTCATGAAATTGCCAAGACTCCGGTCAAGACTGTGACTATGTACTCTTGTAGTCGCCAGGAAGTCACGACCAGCAGTACAAAGCTAGTGGAGTTTGTGGTCGCTGCAGCACATACACTGGTGTAACTTTTACAGCTTACTACTGCCTACGACTGATAAAGTGATGCTCATGTGACTGACATTGTTTTTGTTCTCTCTGATAATATTATATTACCTTTACAAGATATTACCCGTCCGTCTGAAACTGCTGCCATTATTCCTGCCAGAAGTGTTTGTACTGGCACTGGTATATCCACGTCTTCTACTGAACAAGTGACACTAGTGTTACCATCCATGTAAGAATGATTGTTCTTGCTACTGCTACTACCACTTTTTCGGTACTATGGGGATTCTGATCCATCATTCAGAAATAACCCCGGGGTTTAGCTACGAGCTTAGGCTTCGAAGGCAAGGATGGGTTCGTGGCCCTGAAGTAGGCTCTTGCGTTGTGGTGTGGCGCTTTGGAGCAAAGGACCTGACAAGCTGCATCCGGCATCCTTGAAACCTAAAGTTTGTCGCAGGTGCAACGGTTTAGTCCCGGCATTGGTAATGACATGGTGGGGAAGAGCTCATCTTGCAACAGAGCCAAGCGACAGCGGCGGCGTCGGAATGGTCAAGGGAAGCATAATGGCGTGCAGCATAGGTGCCTGCAGATGCCCGTGACGTTTGCAGGACTCACTCATCATCGAGGGAACTGGACGATTAATCGACACGAACCCAAACAAAAGTCATCAACGCTCATCCCATTCTTCAGCACTTGCCCTTCCCCTGCATACTCCTGAGACTCCTCAAACGCTCCTTACACCTAAGACAGAGCCAAGGCACCATATCGACAGAGATAGCAACGTTCAACGGAAGATCGATTCTGCGGGGCATCGCACCTCGGGATCAATCCCACTCACTCCTTCATTTGTAACCTCTTACCAAACATAAAATATAGACGGAGAGCATGTACAAGTAACCGCAGACACTAGCAAACACAACGACTTCAAACTAAGTCGCAGCGATATGCACGCACGTATACAATTGCAAGCGCATGCATGCATGAGCATGTAGATGCAGATGTAGTTGAGCATGTGTGCCCGCATAACAGCACAAGCGCATGCACACTGATGTGTGGTCTGTCCAGGTCTGCCGGCGGATCCGTCTCTTCTCGACCCATTGATGTACTTCACTTGTTCCGTTATGCATGCATACCTACTTGCCTGCATGGAGGTGCGACATGCAGGACATGGCTGCCTAGCCATCTGTATATCTGTCTCTCAATCCAAAAGATCTGAACCTGCCGTTCATGTACACGGCAGAAGCGTGATGCTGAGAAGTGCGAAGCGAGTAGCTCGAACAAAGCCCCGGAGATCACCAGAGGCTTCGCCTGAAGTGATCCTTGCCCAAGCACTCCTACGGTGCCTGGGCCATTGCAGTTTGGGAAGAGGTCGTGGTGTGAAGCTATGCGGTGAGCTAAGCTGCTTTCGAAACTACATCATTAACTACAGTAACCTCATCATTATCACAAGGATCGCAGAAAGTGTACGTCTTGTGGGAGTACCATACTATATCAGACATGTCTCTCCCCACACCTCAGCCGACAGCAGCAGCCAGAAGCGGATTCAAGGTGCAAACGTGGTGTCAACGGGATAGGCTTGGGAGGCTGTGATGGAAACAAAAAGCTCTCGAGGTGAGGCAGGGCCGTGCATGCGAGCACAACTTGTCATTTTCCTCTGTCTCCGCACCAAGCGTCTCGTGCTGTGGACACACGAACCTACGCACCAGCGACCCCGAACCAACAGAGGGTCTTGACTCAGGAATCTGTTGAGGGAAAGCGGGATTGAGTGGGCACTGCATGCAGACCGCTTGCCATCGAGAAATTCCCACAGTCTACTGAACCAGCTAGGGATGCTACTCAATGCGACTCAACCACATGCTCGTGAAGGGATTGTCTGAAGCCACGGCGGGACTTGAAATGAAAAGGACCGTACTTTCCCAAGAGCTTCGTGTAGGAGTCTAGGATTCAGCCTTGGGCTCCAAACGGCCTGGCTGTGCACCACCCCTTTGCTACAAAGAAATATCTTGAAAAAATGCGCCACCGACACTGCAATGTCACTACGATCAAGGAACATGGGGTGAAACGGGCTTCATGGCGGCAAGTAGTCAGGAGGCGACACCCTCCAGGCCCCTTCGCCCAGGTCCTCTGCGTGGCTTGCCTGGGCCAGCGGTCGGGTGCCGGGCTCTTAGAGGTTTGGACAATTCAAGGCCAAATTTAGGGCCTACCCATGCACGTTGTTGTGGGCAATAACCGATACACCAAGGACAGTCGTAGTTACTCTCGTGCCAACAGCTCCAGTTCATGTCTTCGGACAAGTTCTCCTTGTGGCACGCGTTCTGCTATAGCTTTCTTCTTCTTCCTTCACCTTCAGGTTAAGGGAGCTGGTCAGGCTCCCCGGCCCATAGGGCCCCCCAGGGTTCTGGGGCTTTCGGGGAGAGGCTACACTATAGCTCTCTCTCTCTCTCTCTCCCGGGTATCGGGACGTGTCACCGTCCCCGGGCAAAAATGCCCACCCGATCGTTTTGATCGGGTTGTCGGGGAGTGAAGAACGAACATTAACCACTCCGACGCTAAGGCATCTATAACATGAAATAGAGAGAACAGGAGTGGTTGAATGTTCTCGAGGACACATGCACAGCTTTTGATTCAATGATTGTCAGCTCTTTGGTAAAGCAATAAAGATACACAAGTAAGGTAGGCAACTTGGCTGACAGCTTGAATCATTTTGCTGTTCCCCTACTTTTGTCCGGAGGGCTTGTGGCTATCCATGTACACGAATTCTTCGTGGAGATCACCGAGTGTGTTCATAAAAACAATGTAGACGAACATCATGTGACACGTCAGAAAAGAGAGTGTGGGTGATCGCAGTTCTCAATAGGGCACAAGTTCTGGTCGGCATATGTAGCATCTCTTTCTGCTACCTGTATCTCAAGGGGCTCACGAAGACAAGACGCAAAAGAACTGACGCGATAACACATCTCTCTCTCTCTCTCTCTCTCTGTCTCTCTCTCTAACATTGGATTCGCACTCTTCGCTTAGAAGCTTGGAACGCGAGAGGTTGCCCTCGTTACCTGAATCCTGTTCCCAGGAGGGGCTCGATGCTCGCCTTCGTTGCAAGCATAGTCCTTTCCGATCACCCAAACTCGGAAGCGGCAAACAAAGCTGGTATGAAAGTTTTTGCATCCTGAATCCCGCCAACATTGCTGCCCAGGGTGCGAATGCCCAGTTGACACCATCGAGACTCACCGGCTCAACCTGCTCCGAGCCACATCGGAAGGCTTCGGCCGTGAAGGAACCGAAGACTTCTCTTTCAGGGTTTCTAGCACGGAAGGGCCGGAGTGCCCTAGCTTCCCCAAGACAAGACGCCGACTCCGGGCCAAGCCTGCATCCTCAAGACTGGTACTTCAACTGCATCACTACTGTACTTCGCAAGCGCCAGGACATTGACGAGGCTTCTTGCAAAAATCCATCACTAAGAACTGAAGACCTGCTCCATCTCCGCATCCTCGTCGGCATCGAAAATTTCGCCCTCTCGCAGGAGGAGGGGCTGCAGGTAGATCCAGCCTTTGCATCCCAAAACTGTTTCAACGTAGTGCCAATGGCAGCGGGACGTGGACCTTTAGTTTCATGGGGCAAAGGTGTCAATTTGCAAGTAGCTGAAGCCCACAGGGCCCACACATCCAGAATCCAACGACCAGTCGACTTGCGAGCCGGACTACCATGTGGTCCGCTCGAGGGCTCGTAGACGACTTGAACCGCGAGCACCAGAGCCTCGGGCTGACCCCCATGGGCCGAGGCGATCGGACTCAGAAGCTTGAGTGCTAGAACAGCTTAGAAGCCTAGCGTCGTCAGCAACATCCTCATCATGATCACCACCACGACCATCATCACAGCAACGAGCAACCGCAGGCAGGTCCGAACGGCAGCATCGACGTTTAAGAGAAATTCCCGAAAAGCAGAGCTGCAGAACTTGATGGGGTTGCAGTAGGCCGACTGTACCGTCAGAGCGGGGGCTCCCAACTGCACTTCCTGTGGGTCCCGAACAATTCGGGTCCTAAGCTCAAGGGTCCTTCGGCTCTGGGATAGTATCAATCAAATGCCACAGCTTGGGGAACATGCTGCAGAAAGCCGCTGGAGGAGAGCAGGCCCGCATCCCAACTGAAACTCCACGAACTCCGACAGACCAACATGTCGAGCCGTCAAACCCTCCAAGGCTCTTGACATAAACTTCGGCTTGAAACCTCCTTCTTTGACTGGGGCCAGCCGACCGTGGCCCAGCCATCGGAACAGCTCGGACGCCAGTAAACGACATCGCCCTCCTGGGGCGTAGATGCTTAGCCTCCGCTTCCCGTTTCTACAGACCAAGGCGCCCTTGCCGGCCTGGCTGCTTTGCGAGCAGAGCAAGCGTGGAAAGTGGATTCGGGCTTCACAGGAACAGACCGTGCGGAAGGCAGTTTCAAGATCCGTCTTTTTCTCAACTTCTGCCGCCTACAGTATCTTGCAGTCACGGCATGCACTTCGCAAGCTGGACCCAGTGCGGTTGGAGAGCGGAGGGCTTAGGACCTCGTGAGTTCGGGGTTTGGGCTGCACGGTCTAGCACTAAAGGCTGCATGCGTGCCCGGAAAAGAAGATTCTAAACCCTCAGACGGGGTCTATATCTTAATATTCGGATTTGTTAGGTGAGGTTCGCGGCGCAAAGTCGGATTTGACGCTCTCGGGATTTAGGCCCTTCAGGCTCTGGGTAAGATGCAGATTCAATGCAACACCGAGGCCCTTTCAAGGTGACACGGCAACAGGCTATGCGGTTTCGGCCTGAATGTGGGGAGTAGGGCAGCTTTTCGTAGTCGCATCACAAGATAGGCGCGCCAAAACTTGGGATCCCTTCCTTCGGGATGCATGCAACTCAACCGTGAGTCCTTGCAAAGAATGCCAATTACGAATTGGTGCTTGCAATCGTTTGGCTACCGGCTATCGGGCTATCGGCTCCAGCATGACACGCCGTACGTTGAGCGGCCAGGACCCCTGAAAGTTCTGCTACGGAAGCTGGTACGGCATGCGGCTTTCGAGCTGGAGGAACGTTGTAGGTTCCTAAAACTGCAGGAGAGCCTGCGCTGTCGCGTGCATCACAAGCAGGTGCAGATGAACCCCTCACAAGTTGGCGTTCAAGCTGTACCGGGCATGACATAGCATGTATGCGCAGGATGTTTGACGCTGTGTGCATCGGAATGCCGTAACCTTCAATGCTTTACCACAGTCCCGGAGCTACATCCTGAAAACATCGCCGGACATCAGACCATACCTTCCCGACATCCAGCGATCCCGAACCATGACGATCAAGGCACTACAACAGCAATCATGGAAGTCTGGATGGAGCAGCTCTTCTTGGCGGGCCATAAACACTTCGGATCATGAAGACGTAGTGTTAACGGCTTTGTGCATGCTTCACTCTAGCGAGAAAGCCCCAGAGCCATGCTTGGGTATTTGGCCCGTGTCCCGTGTGAACACCTCTGTGCACATGCCATGGCGACAGCATCCTATTAAAAGTGTGGTGCCCTGCGGGCTATCAACTGCCCAGAGGGCCCAGTTCGGCGAGGCCCGCGTTTCACAGGCGGCTTCTCATCTCGGGTCAAAAAACAAATGCGGTTGCGTCAGCGTCCACGCTGTCATGCTAGAACCACGAAGTAGCAATGGTGCATGTGGCGGTACTAGTAGCCGCAGAAAAAGAAGTTCGAAGTTACAAGTAGAAGCAGAAGTAGAAGTAGTAGAGGTAGGAGTAGTAGCAGTAGCAGAAGAAGAAGTAGAAATAGTGGTAGCAGCAGCAGCAGCAGCAGCACGAGGAGGAGGAGGAGGAGGAGGAGGAGTAGTGACAACAGTAGCAGAAGTAGTAGTAGTAGTANNTAGTAGTAATAGGAGTACTAGTAGTAATAGTAATAGTAGCACTAGTAGTAATAGTCGTAGTAGTAGTAGTAATACTAGTAGTAGTAGTAGTAGTAGCAGTAGTAAAAGAAGTAGTAGTAGTAGTAGTAGTAGTATTAGTAGTCATAGTAGTAGTAGTAGTAGTCATAGGAGTACTAGTAGTAGTAGTAATAGTAGTAGTAGTAGTAGTAGCAGTAGTAGTAGTAGTGGTAGTAGTAGTAGTAGTAGTGATACTAGTAGTAGTAGTAGTAGTATAAGTAAGTAAGCAAAACCACCAAGTCACCAAAGTTGCCTTGTTGCTCCTTTTCTTCCGCCAGCGACAAAATTAATAAAAGGTTTGTCGCCACAGACAAAATTGGCAAAGGGGTCGTGACTAGAAGCAAAATCGACAAAGGGATTGTCGCCAGGGACAACATCGACAAAGTTTAGGTGCCAGAGACAAAGTTTAAGTGCCAGAGACAAAGTTTGTCGAAATCGACAAAGTTCATGCGAACTTTGT
>CAJNJA010079064.1:0-14518 GCA_905231915.1 Symbiodinium necroappetens
GAAATCCCTGTATAAGAACCCCATCCCGCGAGAGTAGCCTACCCTGAGGAAGCCCTATTCTAATTACTAAGGCCCCTACATTACATAGTTCAAGCAAGATGTCTTCATTGACAGCAGTCACAGAGCAACACCTTGCTGGAGCCGATGCGCCATGAAGAAAACACACAAAAAAGCCTGTGTGGACATAGCCCTAAGGGTCCAAAGGACCATGTACTTGGGTTACGGATAGTAGTCTTGTAGGTTAGTATGCAGAGGAGTATATGGTCATTAGTTAGGTACTTGGACCTTTAGGATAGTGCAATTTCAAGATTCCGGAGACGTGGTAAGAACGGTACTGGCCCAGATAATCCAACAAAAGTCGTTACTTGTAGCTCAACTACAACCGCAGCATTGCCCGGTAACCCTGGACCTATAAACCCTAAACCCTAAACCCTAAATCCTAACCCCTATAATTAATTAAACCCTAAACCCTAAACCCCTAAACCCCTAAACCCTTAAACCCTTAAACCCTAAACCAGGAGGTGAGCGGCATCTCGGAGTGTGTTCCACGCCGGCGGAAGAATTTCCTTTACCGCGTCACCCTGGCAGCTCGCGCTGTTCATCCCTAGAACCCAAGCCCCTACCCATAGGCTCCAAAGTGGGTCCTTTTTGTGGTTTATATTTAGGATCTTATAAAAGGAACTACTAAGGAGCCCATGGGTAAACCCCCTAAACTCTATCGGGTTTGGGATTTAGGGTTTCGGGAATCTTAAGATTTAGGGGTCTAGGAATTCGAGGTGCAGGGATTTAGGGATTCGGGCAGACCGAGCCTTATGGGTTGCAAAAAAAAAGAGTCGGTGCTCTAAAGACGGGGGGTACCCATAGGCTCTCAAGTAGTTCCTTTTATGGTTTATATTTAGAATCCTACAAGGTAATCCCAAAAAGGAAGTACTAAGGAGCCTAGGGGCTACAGGCAAAGGTTCATGGACCCTGTTTTCCGACCCGGAAGCTGCTCCAAATCTTGATGACTCCCCCAAGGATCTCCTTTCAAACGGGCGAAGCTTTGCAGTCCCAAACTGCTAAGACGTTTAAGGACGCTTAGGGTTTAGTTAGGGAGTAGAATTTAGGGATGTTTCGGGTCAGAGCGAGTTTAGGGCTAGGATTTAGGGCCGTTTATGTTTCCAGCGTTTAGGGTCTTGTAGGGTTTAGGGTTTAGGGATGTCGAGGGTTCAGGGTTTTTAGGGTTATTAGGGGTTCTTCCCCAAAGGCTCTAAGGACTCATATTCCAAGGTTTTTTGGGCCCAAAGACCATACGACAGAGGGCTTTGGGGCGATCTTGAGCCTTGGGGTTGGGGTTCAGGACCGGGGATGTTTCAAGGCTTAGGGGGATGTTCAGGCTTCGGGGCTCAAATCCCACCCCCCGGAAGCTCCTAAACTCTGCATGTCCCCAGACTAACCCGGATGATCCTACTTGGAGGCCCAGGGGACTTTAGTAAGTCGGTAGGATTGAGGTATCTCCATCTAGGGTACTTATACCTTTACTGATAACCTACTTACCAAGTCCCCTGGGCCTCTAAGTAGGTCCTAAGCAATAGTAACTTACATAGAGCAGAATGTAGGGTGTCTAGACTAGGAATTACTATTGCGATTCGGGGAAGGATCCCCAAATAATCGTCGCTTAGGACCCTTCGGGTAAATCTAACCCTAAATCCTAAACCCAGCTTCCTAAACCCTAAACCCTGATTCCTAAACCCTAAACCCTAATTTCAAAACCCTAAACCCTAAACCCTAATTTCAAAACCCTTAACCCTAATTCCAAAACCCTAAACCCTAAACCCTGATTCCTAAACCCTAAACCCTAAACCTAATTCAATCATTCCTAAATCCTAAACCCTAAACCCTAATTCCAAAACCCTAAACCCTAAACCCTGACCCTAATTCGATCATTCCTAAATCCTAAACCCTGATTCCTAAACCCTACACCCTAAACCCTAATTCCTAAACTCCTTATGCACAAACGAACCAAGAGTCGTCTGAGGAGATGGGCCTCTGCCCCCTCTCGGAGCCTCCGTCGATGTCTTCAGGGTTGATGCAGTCGAGCGTAGTTTGAGGGTTACGGGTTGTATAGGGTTCAGGGCTTACAAAGGTTTTGGGGTTTAGAGTTTAGGGTTTTACAGGGTTCAGGGTTTATAGGGTTTAGAGTTTTTTTGGGGTATAGGGCTCGGGGTTTACAGGGTTCCGAGGCCTGCATGCTGCATGCCGTAATGCCAGTCTTGTGAGTCCTGCATATACCTTAAGGACCTAAAGACCCTTTCAACCAGGGAATCCTATATCCTTATACTAAGACTGCTCATTATGGTATATGAACCTTACACCCTTTTAGAGTCATTTCGTCCTTAAGGTAGGAAGTGCCGGAGGCCTTGTGACTTTCCCTTGCCACCCTCACATGTCCTGAGTGCGTGGGCGAGGGCTCCAGTTTCACTCCCTCCAGTCACCAGTCTTCTGCTTGAAGCTGTAGCGGTTGCCACGACGCAAGTGTGCAAGGAAGGGGTCAGGGCTTAGGGTTTAGATGGCTTTGAGGGTTTATGGCTAGGCTTTATCAAGGCTTTGGTTGTCAGGGTTATTGTAGGGCTTACTACTGCATATAGGGTTCAGGGTTTCTGGCTTAGGGAGGGTTTTATCGGTTCCACAAAATGAAGTCTTGGAAGGTTGTCGAAGGACGTCAGAAAGGGTCTACAGTTTGCAAAGTATCTGATAACTAGTGGGCTATTTCGTTCGGAGGGTATCAAGTCTTTCAGTGTGCTGGATGTGTAGTTGGGAGTGTAGAACTTGAGTAATTCTATATACGGTCTACATCCCTAAACCCCACACCCTGAACCCTAAACCCTAACCATGGAGCCCCCAGAAGGAGAATCTAGGGGCCTAAATAATTACCTACACTATTTTGGGAGTTCCAGATTGTATTTATAGTGTAATACACCCCAAAACCCTGTTAGAATGATTCAGGCCCCTATAGTACCTACGGTTTATATACCCCAAAACCCTGTTAGAATTATGAAGGCCCCTACATAAGGCACAGCCCGAACCCCGACCTTGACAAAAGACCAACACTTTGGATCCGAACCCTACAACCAAAACCTGACTCCCCCCCCCCGAAAAAAGCAAACCAACAGAACAACTGAACTTAGGGTTTAGGGTTTAGGGGTTTAGGGTTTTAAACACTCAGCCCAAAACCTAGAAGAGTAGCGGAAAGGCTTGATATTGAAGAGCCCGAGCCCTAGACCCGCAACCCTAAAACCCTCGAGCCCGAAGCCTAAACCCTCGACCCTATGACCCGAAGCCGAACCCCCAAACTCTAACTTAAACCTTCGAAACCTGAAGAAAAGACCATTTAAAAG
Organism: Symbiodinium necroappetens; assembly: GCA_905231915.1. Classification (NCBI taxonomy): domain Eukaryota; class Dinophyceae; order Suessiales; family Symbiodiniaceae; genus Symbiodinium; species Symbiodinium necroappetens. The sequence continues at coordinate 3,378 of CAJNJA010079064.1, forward strand.
ATAAAAAAAACCTGTAGGGTTTAGGGTTCAGGGTATAGAATAAACCCTAAAACTTCATAAAAGCCCGACAAAAACCCTCAACCCCTTGCTGGCTTCTGAAGGAAGGCCGTGTCCAAGAGCTCCTGACGGACATGGCTCCAACTTGGCGAGGCTCTTTCTTGTTCTCTTTCCTGGAGGACCCAGGGCTTAGGGTTTAGTGGTTTAGGGTTTAGTGGGTTTGAGGGCTTAGTGGGCTTTAGGTTTAGGGTTTAGTGGGTTTGAGGGTTTAGTGGGCTTTAGGTTTAGAGTTATAGGTTTAGGGTTTTAGGTTTAGGGTTTCAGGTTTAGGGTTTAGGGTCCTACGTACCATACATAGTAGAAAGTAGGGTTTCTATCGCAGGAATTCTTTTAAGGGTAATGTATCCCCCATATAGGTACTTAGGGTCCTTTGGGCCTGACAGGCACCCGGGGGCACAAGTACCGGGGAGGTGCAGCACAAACGTGCCCGGAACGCTCCAAGACCAAGCCTCAAAGTTTTGTTTTGCTGCCTTGAAACCGAATAGTAGAGTAGGTAGCTTTTAACTTATTTGGGGTATTTGGCTCGCTTTGTGACAAGTAAGACAAGCTTTTAGTTGTTTGGATGATTTTGGTGTTAAGGGCTGAGGGTTTAAGGCGCTTAGGGTTTTGGGATATGAAAGTTCTATAGGACTTTCCTTAACACCTGAAAACCCTACCTTTTTGTGGCTTCTGCGTATGATTTCTGTATACAAGACCTTGGTGATGTAGGTTTTCAGGGGTTTGGATCGGGTTGAGGTTGACAGGCCCAGCGCTCAGGGCTGTGGGAGTTTTAGGTTCCTAGGTAGTATTCGGGAGACGCCATTGAAGGGAGCCCTTCTTAAGACTACTTATGGCTCTCTGGGGACCCATTTAAGGGAGCCCTTCTTAAGACTACTTATGGCTCTCTTCAAGGGGACCGGGACCTTCTTGAGAGGCTCTGTATCCCCAAGGGTCCCCCTGATCCTCACGCCTGTAGGTTTCTGCTTTGGAAGTCGCTTTCGGACGCTAGGGTTGGGAGTTTGGGTCTCGCGAGTTTGAGCGTTTAAGGGTGTTTTGGAGGGGAGTTTGTTGAGGGCTTAGGCTTTAGGAGTTGATATTATAAGGATTTAGGGCGTGTTTTTTTCCGGTACATTTTGGAGCCTGTTAGGGGGTTTTTGGAGTTTAGAATGTGGGTTTCGAGCACAGAGGAGAAGTTCAGTTGCGAGTTTGTTTTTTTTTCTTTCTGGCGCTTTCGAAGCGAATGTATTGGGGCCTCGACGTCGAATCCGAGCGCTAACTGACCCGAAGGGTCCACGTACCCAAAATAGTATATACTTTGGGTCCAAAGTACTTATAACAGGACTACTTCAAGGCCAAAGTATATCTATATAGGTACATCGACCCTTAGGGTGACCCATCAGAAAGATCCTGCGAGAAGCCGGGACACAGGCTCGTTCCCAGCCGGTCCTTCCGCTCGCAACAGCGCAGACGAACTAAGTAGGGTTTAGGGTTTAGGGTGTAGGGTTTAGGGTTTAGGGTTTAGGGTTGTGACGATCTGTAAGGCACTGCAAGGGGCTGAGAAAGGAGGACGTTTGCAGACGTCTGGATGCCTGAAAGAAGGGAGCTTGACGTTCAAGATGGGGTTCTTCATGATCTTTTACTTTGCCTGCCGAAGTCGCAGCCAGATATCGAAGGATGCTACTTAGAGGCCCAGGGGACTTAGTACGTAGGTGATAAGTAGAGTTATAAGTCCCCTAACTGGAGTTACCCCAATTATAACGCTACTTGTAACCAACTTACTAAGTCCCCTTGGCCTCCAAGTAAGGAAGCTCAGCTGGCTCGGCACCACGCGAGAGCACCTCGTCCACTTCGTCCACTTAAAGGGCCAGAGCGCTCCGCAAGAAGTGCATGAGCGAGCCATGCGTGCGGTGCTCCGGTTTAGGATATAGGGTTTAGGGTTTAGGGTGTCTCAAGACGGTTGCCCACTACTTCCGAGCGTGCTTGGAAGATTTTCCCTGGTGGATTGGGATGTAAAGATGCCCTAACAAGGGTCCTTAACCCCAAAACCCCAAAACCCTACACCAAGAAGCCAAAACTAATCCTGCAAGACCCTCTATAAATCCTAGCACTGGTTCTCTTCAGAGCCTATCAGCCAGGCTCAGAGTTCAACGCGATCCACAACAACAGCCTGGACTTTGCGGATTTTTGGCCTGCCAGGTGATTAGGACTTCAGGGTGTGTGTGTGTGTGTGCGCGGGTGAGAGGTTGAGAGTCGAGGGCTATTTGAGTAGTTTACCACAAATCCCATAGTCTATAGACTCCTTAAGGTAAGGCAGGATTTATATCATCAACACTAGGATCCCTGTTTTAAGTCCCTAAAATAGTGCGGCACCCTCATGAAACAGGAGTGGAGAACGGTTTAGCTACTACAAGCCCTAAAGCCCTAGACCTTAAACCCTAAATCCTAAACACCCTAAACCCTAACAAGATGGCTTTTTCAGTGCCTAAAGCTTGGGACCTTTGACCTCTTATAGGGCCCATCCTGGGAAGCCGAAAGACCAAGAATGGAGCAGAACAAGGGGCGCAGCCTTTCAATCCCGGACCGTTACTTACCCTCAGGGTTGAGGCTTGTTGGTGCCTAAAACAGCCCCGAAAGCCCTATATGAGTCGTACAATGGGAGTACTTGCACCCTTAGGGTTAGCCTTGTAGCTGAAGGGCTAGGTTAAAGGAAACTACAGGTGGGGAGTTTAGGGTATATAGGGCTTCTATATATACGGCTTCCATAAGGTATATAGACCCTCTATAAGGCTTCTATAAGGGTAACTACCCACCTGAAAATGCCCTAGACTAGGTAGGCAAGCTCGTCTCGCGCCTTTCGCTGGGGACGCAGCTTATCTCTCTAGATTACTGATTCCCATCATAGCTTGAGCGGTTCACCTTTTCCAGGCCAGGGTACCCTAAACCCTAGAAAACCCTAAGCCCTAAACCCTAGAGACATGGGCAGTTCTCTAAATTAGGGTCCCTTTTAGGGTTCGTTAAAAAAAGGGTGCCATACTATGTTGGGGACCTAATGAAGGGACCCTAATTTAGAAACTACCCACATGGACCCTTGAAGGAACCCGTTATGCGATTCCTTACAGGCATCCTAGAGGATCCTCGAAGGACGCATTCTTGCAGCCTTAAGCCCTAAACCCCTTGGAACCCTTAGCCCTTTCAACCCTGAGCCCCGAGGATGCATTCTTGCAACAGCTGGGTGTAGGGCGACTTCCTCGAGAGCTTGGTGAATCAGGCGGGCATCCTGCTTGACCGGGTTTAGGGTTTAGGGTTTAGGCGCTGGAATCTGAAAAAGCGGGTCGCGGGGCCACTGAGCCGTTTTCCAGAAGAGGCTGCCCCCTTGCTATATAGCTATACACGCACTTATACATATCTACACACATACATATACATAACATACATACATATAAGCATGTAGAAATGCCCGTTAAATCCTAAAGACCCTGCAACCCACTAGCAAACTAGGACCAATAACTATGTCATGTGTCAATCCCTATTGGCAAGCCGAAGACATGCGTGTTTTGAGCTCACCCTCGCAGAGCTGAATGAGGCTTTAGGTTTATAGGTTGAAGGTTTAGAGTTTTTGACTTAGGGTTTGGGGTTTAGGGTTTAGGTTTTGGGGTTTGGGGTCTAAGGGTTTAGGGTTCAGGTCTTCGGGTTTAGGGAACTAGAAACACTGTGCTCATTCCCTACATGGCCGTAAATGACTGAACCCCTAAACCCCAAACCCCTAAAACCTGAAACCCGAGGCCTTGGGCCCGAAACCACTGCGCCCTAAACCCTAAACCCTTAACCACTACACCCTAAGCCCTAAACCCAAAACCCTAGGCCCTCGTACCTATAGGCCCTAGGCCACTGAACCTCTAAGCCTTGGACTTCGACTGCTGGTAGTTCGAGGTGCGTCCTCGCCGGGCTACATCTCCAGCTGCAATGCAAAGCCACCTGCTCAATACTACCCCAAGTGGGTTCTTGTTAAGGGATGTAATTTAAGCTACCATAATCAAGAAACCATGTTATATGACTATAGATCCCCCTTTATGGTGACTTGAACTGAATCCCTTAACGATCCCTTTATGGTAGCTTGTGCTAAATTCTTTAACAAGAACCCAGCCAAGGGTCCATGCATCCGTGAACAAGTTGCTTGAAACTTTCGGATTCTTCGAAGAGCTTCTAGGTTGAAAAGACTGATCGTTTAGAGGGGCTAGGGAGTATTGTAGATGAGGAGAGCATAGGGGTACATGTAGGGATCATCCTGTGGCAGTTAAGGTAATGCAAGACTTATATCATCAAGAGTAGGTCTAAACATGATTGGGGGCTCGACTCCGCGGCCTCCCAGCTTCTGCCAGACTCCCAAACTTCCACTTGAGCTTTCAGGTAACCCCTAAACCCTAAACCCTAAACCCACGGTTTAGAGTTTATATAGGGTCTAGGGTTTAAGGTAACCCCTAAACCCTAAACCCTGTAGGGTTCAGGGTGTATAGGGTTTCTTGAGGTAACCCTAAGCCCTAGACCCTAAACCCTTTAGGGTTTAGGGCTTATAGGGCTTCTTGAGACGGTTAGTTAAATAGGGTAGCATGTAGCTTTCTATAGACTGCTAGAGCTAGAGGAGTAGACCCTTCAATCGTATTGGGGATGCTTCTGTACTCCGAGTGTAGCCGAAGCCCGAATTGCCAGAGCTTTCAAGCCTTGTAATATGGCTTCTGAACCAAATTACTCTAGATGCATCCTGCACATGGTGATATAAGCTTTACTCAAGCGGTTTTACCAACTAGATTATAGCTCTAGATGCTCCTTCAAATGGTTTAAGGTACATGTATTTCTTACTTAGCTAGTTATTGAATCCTATGACCCTGACCCTAAAGCCTACACCCTACTCCCAAAACCCTAAAACCCCAAACCTAAACCCTAAAACCCTATAACCCTAAACCTAAACCGAAACCCTAAACCCCAAACCCTAAACCGTCCTAAGACTTTCTGACACGGAACCGAAGGATCTTCAGGCCCCTGCAGCAGACTTGCTCGATGGATTTCAGCCTCTCCGGGCGACTTGTCGCGGTTTCAGCCCTTAGCTTCTTCAAGGGTTCGGGGTTGAGGGGTTTCGGGTTTCAAGGCTGAGGGGTTTAGGGGTTTCAAGTCTAGGGGTTTAGGGTTTAGGGGTTTAGAGTTGAGGGGTTTAGGATTTAGGGGTTTAGAGTTGAGGGGTTTAGGGTTTAGGGGTTTAGGGTTTAGGGGTTTAGGGTTGAGGGGTTTAGGGGTTCAAGGGTTTAGGGTTTGGGGGTTTCAAGTTTAGGAGTTTAGGGTTTAGGGGTTTAGGGCTGAGGGGTTTCGGGGTTTAGGGTTGAGGAGTTTAGGGTTTAAGGTGTAGGGTCTCAGTACTGAAATAGGTAACCTTCAACCTTCTGGGAGGGCACCGTATTCCCTGCACCTGCATCCCCTACATTACGGGGTCAAGTTTACGGGATCTCATGTCTTTGGGGTTTCTTTGGCAAGGTGGGGAGGGGCTGTGCATGGTAGCTTCGGGAAATCCTTCTAGGGGTACTGGTGCCTATCCCTAAGAGTCCAAGGGACCCAATAATCATGTACTTGGATTAAGGAATAGTAGCTTTGTAGGTTAGTATTCAGAAGAGTATATGACCATTACAGGCACTTGGACCCTTAGGGTATATTGTTGGGCTACCAGTAGTGAGTAACAGTTACATGTCCCGTAAGGCTCGAGACAACACATATGCTTTGTCACTACAGCTCCTTGTGCCGTGGATATAACCCGACACATAAACCCCAAACCCTAAACCCTAAACCCCTCTGGCCCTGCATGTGCACACGCTACCCTGAACAAACGAAACACGAATCCCTGAATTCGACAGCCTGTGTCTTTGCGAGCCCTACTGGCAAAGGAGAACCAAATGGGTCGCAGATATTCGTGTATGTTTAAACATAGTGCCACCTGAGGGTTTGGTCGAAACAGGAATTAATTAGGTATAGTATACTTTTGTATACACACACACATTTACATATACATACATACATACATACATACCTGCAGACACATGTATTACCTAATTATGTTTGTCTGTATAACTATTAATACTGGCAACCTGCATGGCGAGCCTTCTGAAATAGGGACAACACATATGCAGCGCACAACTAAGATTGATTCAATTCAGGGCTACTCAGTTCAAGAGGCCTGACTGAAGCAGCCTCAACCTTAAAACCCGATCCCTCAGCCCTAAACCCTCAAACCTTCAGCCCTAAACCTTCAACCTTAAAGCCTATAACCCTTAATCTCCAAACCCCAGCCATCACAGGCTTTTCAGAGGAGCTGCAGAGATGGGCTACAGCAGCGCGCTCAAGGGTTTGGGTGTTTCTCGTGATTTACTGTAGGGATTTAGGCTGTTTGGGACTTGTAAATTCGGGTGAGTGCGTGAAAGCCAGGGGTCGGGTGTTAAGGGTTTAAGGATGTAGGGTGTGATGGGAGTTTAGGGTTTTGGGGTCTAGATATAGGTTGTAACGGAAGTGTACTACTTGCAGACTGTTTCACTGTATCACTGCGTCACTGCGACACAAAGCCTGTTGTTTTCTTTCTGGCTGACGTCCCATACTCGCAAACGAGTCAAGAGCTGTGTTCGAGGGTGTAAGGTACTGTGTTTCTGTGGACATGATCTAGGAACAGCTTCAAGGCACAAAACCATTTAGTACTAGTGGCCGAATTTTGTGCAGCCACAGCCGTTGACCTCCAACCGGCCGCCAGGTAATGCCTTACCTCGAGTCGACGTTTTGCAGAATTCGACCTTTCCTTTTAATATGATTTCCGAGTTTACTGCAATCATTAGCCCAGGGAAGGCTGCAAACTGGCAACTCCGTGTCTTCTGCTTAGTGGGGTTAGGATTTAATGACTCCCCTTTGTATGTACATGAATGTGTCTGTACACATATACATGTGTAAATAACAGTGCGTAATACAGCGATACCAATAATAGTACTGATGCTGAAAAGGATATGTATATAAATATACACATGTATCTACACATGCGTGTCTGTATGTCTGTCTGTCTGTCTGTCTGTCTGTCTGTCTGTCTGTCTGTCTGTCTGTCTGTCTCTCTCTGTATGCATGTATGTATGTATGTATGTATGTATGTATGTGTCTATCTGTCTATCTATCTATCTATCTATCTATCTATCTATCTATATATGCACATATGTTCGCATACATACATATGTATAATTCGCAGTTTTTGAGAGACCTTCCTCGAGTCGACGGTCGTCAGACTTGTGAAAGTGTGTGTGCTGCCGCTGCTCATACTACCAGAAAAGGGTTCCGTTCGCCTCCCAGGTGTGGCGGCCATGCTGGCGCAGCCCTTTAGCCAGGCATCTGGGAGGGGTTTAGGGTTTGGGGTTTAGGGATTTGCGGTTGACTAACCAAAAGAAGGCCAAGTGTTTCCCCTATCATCCCTAGTTACGAGGGTTCCTTATGATAAGTATAGTATCAAGGAGCCCCAAGCCCTGTTACTCTAGTTGCTGAGGACCCTACATTAGCGGCTTGGGTCTTCGGGCTGCAAGTTCAAAGCTTGGCGCTGTCGTAGTGGCTTTGTTAGGCCTTTTCTTGTTTCTGCTCGGGATTGGCCACATGGGACTTTCCGAAAATTAGGGTACCTTATCTTGGGGTCCTTATAATAAGGATCCTACTATTTGGGGTACTATATTAGGGTCCCCTATTTTCGGAAACCCCCACATGAGTAAACGGAGTAGATACCCCCTAAACCCTAAACTAAGCCTTAAGCCCTAGGCCGTTATTGTTTCGGGTTTCAGGATTCATCCTTTCGAATTTGGGGCAAACGGACTGTCTCTGGTTTAAATCGAAAATTCTGGAGGTTTGGGAGGCAATGTGCTGATATGTGCGACACTGGGTCCTTACAGGCTTTCCTTGTAAGGCTTCTAAAGGGGCTATGGCAGGGGGTAGGATTTAGCGTTTAGTACTATGCCCTGAGGATCCAAGTACCTAAAACCATATTCTGGATGCTAACCTATAAAACTATTATCCGTACACCAATTACATGAGCATTAGGTCCCTTGGACCCCTAGGGATCGCAGTCGGGATCCTTGGCATATAGTACCATTACTTGAGGCTCCTTACCATACCGATACTACACTGTACCCCAAGCCCTGCTCATGAAAGTTCCTATGCTACTGCATTGCCTTGTCAGGAAACCTTCAACTGCAAAATGGGTTAATCCCCCCCTGGGTTTAGGGTTTAGGGTTTAGGTTTTAGGGTTTAAGTGCTTTAAAATTCGGCTCTAGATGGACACGAACGCTCAACTACCCCGGAATTCGAAGGAGGAGGCGGATGGCGAAGATCCCGAGGTGCAAGCGCATGCCACGTGCCAAGCATGACGCCATAAGCCAACCCCTCAACCCTAAACCCCTACTCTTCGCCCTAAGTCCTAATTAGGTATAAACCGTAAACCCTAAACCCGTGTTCTTCGCCCAAAGTCCTAAAGTCCTAAACCCTAATCTTCGCCCTAAGCCCTAAACCCTAAGGCCAGGGGCCCTCATCACCCTGCAGACTTCCTGCAGAAACCCCCGCCACTACGCCTTCCTAAACCCTAACCATGCATACCTAAACCTTACCCATAGGCTCCAAAGTAGTTGCTTTTTGGGGGGCTTATATTTAGGATCCTGTAAGGTAACCCCAAAAAGGAACTACTCAGGAGCCTATGGTTACTCCCGAACACCAAGACCTCCAATATCCCCCCTCTAGTACAACCTCCGTTGAGAAGTGTCCCGGTGCATGGAACCGTGGAAATTGCAGTTCGTAAATTTAGGGTTTAGGGTCTAGGGTTTAGGGCAGATGCTGCTGTGACCTGTCTACTCTTGGAGTTTCTATGGCGTCGAGCTTGCTCGAACGGTGCATGTACACTTCAATTTTCCGGTTTGTACAGGGGTGTTACCTAGAAAATACATACTTAGGTGTAGGCCTACGTATTCCAGGTTCACGAGTAGAAAAGGTTGACCAGGGTTGGGGAAGAGTCCCGTTCCCACCACTTCCAAGCGGATGAGACAGGGTTTAGAATCCCAGTGGTGTGAGGGATGGGGCCCACCGGACAGTCCCATGATTTCCACTGAAGACCCCACACGACTCCTTCGCAAGAGCATTTAAGAGCCGTAGAAAAGGTCCCCTCAACCCTAAAGAACGCTTTGAGAAACACAGCAAAGATGTCTATTAATATTCCGAAGATTTCCCATTCCTCCAACCCAGTCGGCCGATCGCCAACTTTTCTGCCAGAGTGTGGCGTGCACGGACGATGTGACCTGACCGAAATGGGGGCTTCTCAAACGGATCGGTGCTATCTTAAGGGACCTTGCAATATCCCTTAATAACCCCTATAACTCTGAAGCCTAAACCAGTATAACCCTAAGCCCTCATGACCCTAAACCCTAAACCCTACTGAACCCTAAACCCTAAACCATAAACCCTAAACCCTATAAACCCTAATAACCGAACAACCCTACTAACCCTAAGCCGTACTCTGTTAAGCAAGGTTCAGGGGTATCAGGGCTAAAGAGACCTTGGGGTTCTTTGGGTTTGGGGCTTAGGGCTCATTGGGTTTAGGGTTTATTGGGTTTAGGGGTTTAGCGTCTAGAGTTTAGGGGTTTGGGGTTTAAGTTTAGGGTTTATTGGGTTTAGGGGTTTAGGGTCTAGAGTTTAGGGGTTTGGGGTTTAAGTTTAGGGTTTATTGGGTCTAGGGGTTTAGGGTTTTAGATTCAGGTTTTAGGGGTTTAGGGTTTTTTGGTGTTTAGGGTTTAGGGTTGATAAGGCTTAGGGCTACGAAGGTTTGGAGAACTCAAGTTGGATGACACGAACTTGCAGCAATACCTTCCTGTGGATCGAAGTCGCTTGTACCGAGATAGATTCAATGCCATGTAAAATCGGCTCCTATACTAGCAAGGGATACGGTGCCTCCGAAAGTTGGGGCCAAGGCGGAGATGACTACGCATGTGTGAAGAACGTATTGGGCAGATTGTGCAACTATCAGTCCCTCGAAACAGGGGAAATTTGCCCTTGGAATGGCCTCTACGTGTTTGTACAACACGGAGCTCCGTTGAAATGAGTCGGAAGGTCCATGCAGCATGCCCCAATTTGATGTTGCATGTTTTCTTGAGTTTATAGGCCTACATTCCAAGTTTGGGCATCCCACGACAGAGAAATGCCTGAGCAGAGCCGGGAATGGCACGCGTGGACCGGAAAGAGCTGCTGGAACCAATTCCGGGCACGGCCGTGAATATTCGGATTTCGGACAACGCTATTTCCCTGTGCCCCTGAACCACACCCGCCAAAGAGACAGTTTATTGTGTCTTACCTTTCAATTCTTGCGAGAAACGCATAATGTCATTACCCAACAAAGCCCATTGTTCCTGGGTTGCTGCTGCAGCATGAAGACTGACATGTCTTCCACGTCTCCCTAAAAAAGTTTAAAAAACGAACACTCCCATGCTTTGTGCTTCATATTTAATTACTGCTGAGCCAGACTCGTGCTGGCTCAATGTTCCCTGATTTCAGAGGTTTGCTTTTGCCATCCGGTTGGTCCCCGAACCTTTGCCGCTGTTCTTTACCAGCACAACCCCTCCGGAAGGCCCAAAACAATAGGAATCCATTGCGTAAGATGGCCCACGCTTGACTATCAGGCAAAGCTGTCCTAGTGTTGTAGGGGTTCTTCCCTATATTTTAGGGGCCATGACCTACTATGCTGTAGGGTTTGGGGCTTGGTTATTTTCTGACAGCCAAGTCCCTAAACCCTAAACCCCTAAACCCTAAACCCCTAAACCCTAAACCCTAAACCCCTAAACCCTAAACCCTACAGACAAAGGATGCCGGTCTTCTGGCCACCGAGCCCGCGAACTCCTCGCTGGATGCAGTGCCTCGGTGTGAACACGACTAGTAGTACTAGTGGTGGTAGTAGTCGTATAATAGTAGTGTTAGTAGTGTAGTAGTAGTAGTAGTAGTAGTAGTAGTAGTAAGTAGTAGTAGAAGTATTAAGTAGTAGTAGTAGTAGTAGTAGTACTAGTGGTGGTAGTAGT
>CAJNJA010079075.1:5585-21151 GCA_905231915.1 Symbiodinium necroappetens
AGTAGTGGTAGTAGTACTAGTAGTATAATATTCAACCCTTGTCATTCTACCTTAATCCAGGGGCCCCTTGACCTCCGGGGGGCGCAAGCCCGATGTTCAAACCTCAAACCCTAGACCTACAAGGGCCCCGTAGCCTTAAAGGACCTAAACCCTAAACCCTGAACCCTAAACCCTAAACCCTAAACCCTAAACCCTGAACCCTAAAACCCTGAACCCTAAAACCTTGAACCCTAAAACCCTGAACGATAAAACCCTGAACCCTGTTAGGGTCTGGGGGTTGGGGATGGCTTGGGGTGTCCACGGAGACTCCCAGGGCCCCCGAATTAACGAATGTGAGGGTTTAGGGTTTAGGGTTTTGGGTTTGGGGTTTAGTGTTTTGGGGTTTAGGGTTTTAGGGTTTAGGGTTTAGGGGTACCTAACATCACAGGCCGGGCTTTGTTCCTACTGTTACTGTTGTGAGTTATTTTTGTTCTGATCATTATATATTATTTCTGTTATCCACTATTACTATGACTGCTTATAGAGGGTTTTTTGGCCCAAGGTGCATTTCTTAATTGACGGGGGCATTGGGCTCTGTAGGTTCCTGAACCCTAAGCCTTAATTTCGAGATTGAGAGTTCACGGCTTTATAGGGTCTAGGGTTCAGGGATTAGGTTTTAGTGTTCAGGGTTCAGGGTTTAGGGTTCAGGGCTCAGGGTTTGGGATAGTTTGGAGTGCTCCATGGTGTTTCCAAACCCTATTTGCAAGATCATGGGACTTAGTAAGTAAGGCTAAGTAAGGTTTAAGTACCTCAATTGGGGTAAATACGTATTTATAACCATAGTTACCTTGTTTATAACGCGAGTTACTCAGTCCGACGATCCTTCAAGAAATCCTAAAACCACTAGTATAGAAGTCATAAAGATCCGTTTAAAGAAACCTTTAAGGAACCCTATATCTGTGTTTAGGGCTTAGGGATAGGAAGACTCAGGATTAGAAGGAAGCTTCTCGAGATTTGGGCACTTACTCCGAGAGCCTAAGTTACGCCCTTGAGGTTGCGTAAGCGTGTTTACATATGGGCGTTGCAAGATTCGGCTAGATTCAATTACACCCATAATCAACGAATGACCCTTTATAAGAAGTCGACCTACTTAATTTAGGACGTGTAGCTCAAATCTGGGCCTTGGAAGTACCGATGAAAAGGAAGCATTGCTACCAACTACGGTAAGGTGCCGCGCATGGTTTGACTTTGCGATTTGGGATTCGGTTTTGGTGTATTGCTTTTCTTCAGCTTGGCATTGGGAGCATACAGCCTCAATGAAGCTAAGCCCTAAACCCTAAACCCATGTCCCAACCCGAAACCCTGGGGGCGCCTTTTGCATCGTCCAGGTCTTGCTGATAAGCTCGCCCGTCTTGCATCGAAGAGGAGCTGTGATGGTTTCGTTGGCACCTGGTGGGCTTCCTTTAAGGGCTTCCTTTCAGGGCTTCCTTTAAGGGCTTCCTTTAAGGGATCCTTTAAGGGCTTCTTTTCAGGCTTCCTTTAAGGGTTTCTTTAAGGGCTTTTTTTAAGGGCTCCATTAAGGGCTTACTTTAAGGCTTCCTTCAAGGGTTTCTTTAAAGGTTTCCTGCACGGGCTCCTTTAGCTCCTTTAAGGGTTTCCTTAAGAGCTTCCTTTAAGGGCTCCTTTAGGGGCTTCCTTTAACGGCTCCTTTAAGGGTTCCCTTTAGAATTTAGGGGTTTAGGGTTTAGGCTTCCTTTAAGGGTTTTTTTTAAGGGCTTCCTTTAAGGGCTCCTTTAAGGGTTCCTTTAATAATTTTAAGAATTTAGGGGTTTAGGGTGTTAGGGTTTAGGCTTCCTTTAAGGGTTGCTTGAAGGGTCCTACTTGGAGCTTCATGGGTAGTTGTAAATAAGTGGGGCTATAAGTAGGGTAACTATAACTCGAACGTATATTTGGGACTTCCAGCCCCGCTTATAACTACGCCTGAACTTCCAAGTAGGGTTTGGCGTGGCCAGGTATAGCCTCCCAAATCGAAAGCCGAAGTAACCCTTGCAGGACGTAGTTCCGCGAAAGGCCTGAATCTGGCGCAGGTGCCCTAATCCCGACTGCAACCGCTAGAGTAAAGCCTATAAACCCTGAAACCTAGTTTGAACCTTAACCTTTTTGAAACCCTGACCTCGGAAGCATGCAAAGAACCCCTAAGCCCCAAACCCTTGCCGCCGAACCCTAGAAATCACTGAGGGTATCAGTATAGGCGCCTTCCTGCGCAACACGGTTGAAATGGCAGTCAAGCGCAAATTCTGCCAAAGGGTCCTTGCATGAGAGGCTTATGTGCGGTTTTTCATCAGCCGTCTAATGTGCCAGTAACGAGTTGAGGCCACAAACATGCACGAGGACACGACGATATGTAAAGGCCATCCTCGCATCCTGCAGCGGTGTATGTAAAGGAAACTACAGGTGGGGAGTTTAGGGTATAGAGGGCTTCTATAAGGCTTCTATAAGGTATATAGACCTTCTATAAGGCTCCTATAACGGAAACTAGCCACTTGGAAATGGAAATGTCCTAGATGTATGTCTCTGTGTGTGTGTGCGTGGTGCGTGTATATGATATGCATGTACACATAACGACATACCCATCCTCAGATGCACATTATAGCTGATAGCTAAATAAGATGTTACTTCCTGTGCCCTGTCACGTCAGATCTGCATGTCCATTTATCTCCGAGTCTGGTAAATATATGCATCACACATGAATGTGTACGCACAGCAACCTCCGCCCATATACATACCACACCACACCATTGTCGGTGCTACCATGTATTGATGGGCATATGCTTGTGCAGCGAGAAAACCAACCTTAATCGTCACGTCACGGTCGTTGGCGTCTGTGACTCCATGCATGGAATAAGGTTTAGGCTGGTAACGTTTAGGGTAAACACACATCCTGCTGCATCTTCATACAAACCACGCAGGGTTCGTTTCGTACATGTGTGTCTGTATGAATAAGAAGTCTTGGTATGTGCATGCATACATATCTATCCATAAATGACAGATCGTCTATACTCAGGTACCTAGACACTGTAGTCCACATATGTATGTGTATATACTCTCTATGTCCTTACATACGATGACAGCTTCGCAGGCACGTGCATCTGTAGCATGCTGTCGTGCGCGGCATCAACTCGGAATTGCATCTCCAACTGCCATAAGCACAACAAAATGTGATTGTTAACACGGGTGCGGAAGCAGTTTTGTTGTGCACTATAATGAAGTCCAAATACATAGCTGTCTACAGAGATGTTCACTTGTTTTGACCTGCTCTGTTGTATTCTATGTTGCAGAGCAACACCAGTTCTTCTGTTTGAACGGACTGAGTTTCAGTGTAGTACTACACTGCAATGCAAAACTAGATGCTTTTGTGATATGGTACTACTCCGTTCCATATGCACATACGCTGTGCTAGCTCGTGAGCTAACAACATGTATACGGTAAACGTGTATACAAAAAATAACGGTAAGGATTCCGTATGCCACACATGGTTCTAAGGTGCTTCTTCATGACGTGTGTCTCATGCCCTTTCGTTGTCATGCACTACGTGTAATAGCGAGTGCGGTTCACTAGTGCGCATGCCGTCTGTTGCATCTTCGTACATCTTGCTGAGTTATATCTTTTGCATCTTCTTCCATACCTCATGTATACCCTGGACCCCAAACCCTAAATCCCAAACCCTAAACCCCAAACCCGAACCGCAAACCCCAAACCCTGAGACCAAAGCCCCACATACTGTTGATGATATAACTCCTGCATTACTTTAAGGACTCTAAACTCTGGGAATTACGTCATATTCCTTCTTAAGGGTAATGCAGGATTTATATCATCAACCGTACGTCGGGGCTGCCAGCCGAGCAGCTTCCGCCAAGAGGCGGAGAACCGGCTTCCCGCAAAGCTCCTCGCAGACATCATGGGTTTACCCATAGGCTCCATAGTAGAAGCTTTGGGGGTTTGGGGTTTAGGGCTTTAGGGTTTAGGGTTTTCGGGTTTTAGGGTTCAGGTTTATGGTTTAGGGTTCAGGGTTCAGGCTCAGGGTTTAGGTTTTAGGGTTCAAGGTTCACGGATGAGTATCGGAAACCATCCCCCGCCAAACCCTAGGCCCTAAATCCTAAACCCTTGAACAAATGAAGTTTCCAGAGGGCTTGACTACCTTCGACTCCCACCAAAGAATCCCCAAGAGCTCCCATTCCGCACATACGGTTGATGATCTAAATCCTGCATTACCCAGAATAAGGAACATATATACCATAGTTCCAATAGTTTTGGGTCCTTCAGGTAATGCAGGATTTATATCATCAATGTAGGACCTAGCAGGACTATGCCACTGGGTTTGGCGGTATATGATACTACAGATATGCTCTGCAGAATCATTCTGGTACTTGTTCAGGCCTCTGTATCTACCCTGTATCCCTAAACTCTGAACCCTGGACCCTAAACCCAAACCCCTTAAAGCCCTAAGCCAATTTAGAGAACTACCCATATGGGTGGTTATCCAAATTATGGTCCTGCTTTGGGTCCTAAGCATAATACGGCACCTGATATTTAGGGCGCCCATAAAGCGACCATAATTTTGACAACCACCCACCCTAAGGCTCATGGGCCCTCAAACTGAAAGAAGATTGAGAGCCCAGGGTCCTAATTAGGAGGTACCGGGCCCTGTTTAGGAGGTTCCTTAGAGCCTTCAGGCATATAGGTTTTGAGGGTTGCTATGCTTTTTTGTCCGTCCAGGGATCCGGTGGCTTCGGATTTATGACGTATTGCTCTCAGGTTTCAGGTTCGAGCCTTTGGTAAATCGTAGAAAGCCCCTTAAGGGCAACAGAACAGTCGGTTTAGGGTTATAGGGATCAGGGTTATAGGCATTAGGGTTTAGGGTTCTAGTACACTCGGAAACAAATCCCAAACTATTCTTAAACCCTGAACAACAGACAATCAACAACTCGTGAAAAAAACGACTTGCATAAGTTCTCGGTGCTCGGCCTAGAAGTCCTGGCCCCTAAGTACACCAAAAAATTGAAACCACACTTAAGATCAAATAAAACCAACCTTAACCGTACACCATCAAGAAACCCCAATTTGGGCGGGGCGGGGGCGGGGGGCGGGGGCATTATCTGCAAATGTTGACGGTAATAGGAACCCTAAGCAAAAGTGTCGGTACTGATTCAGGCCCCTAAACCCTAAAGCCCTTAGCTCGTAAACCCAAACCTTAACCCCTGTATTTACTCAAAGCCCTGAAACCCTAAATGAATCTTAGGTCTCGCTAAGCTTCAGAACGCTTAACCCCGCAATTCTTTAAAACACACTGAATACAACCTCAAACCCTGAATCAACCCCCAAACCCTAAACCCGATCCCCCTGTTTAAAAAAAGACAGATCGTGGGCCTGCTTGTTGTAGCCGAACTCCTCTTCGAAGCCACTTGAAATCCTGACGCGAAAGGCGAGAGAAGGATTTTAAGAGCTCAGGTCTTCGTGGGTTGAAAGCCTAGGTCTTTCAGGCTGTTAGAGGTTTTTAGGGGTTATAGGTGTTTAGGGTTTAAGGGCTAGCGTTTAGGGGTTTAGGGTTTAGGGACTTTGGGGGTTTAGGGATTTAGGGGTTTAGGGTTTAGGGCTAGGGCTTCAGGGATTGAGGACTTGGGGGTGTTCAGGGTTTAGGCCCTAGATCTTATGGTTTGGGCTACAGGCTACAGATGGACCGCGAGGGCTAGTTGAATTAGCCGGGCACTGGTCTATTTGGGGTATATGCGAGAGACACCCTACACGACCCCCCGCGAAAGTCCGCTGTGCTGCTCAGCGGCTTCATTGCTGCACACTGTCACGTTCCCAGAGAGCCCAAAACCCCTTAATTAAGGAATATACCTTAAATCATAATATTAAGGCCCCTATGATTTTAGGTATATTTTATAAAAGGGGGTATTGAATTATTGGGCTCCCTGGGAAGCAGCAGCTGAACTTCTGCGGCCCAATGGAGCACGTGCGGGGCAGGTAGCGGTGCTCTCGTTGGTTCATAGACCTGAAACCGCCTGAAACCCCCCTAGGGTTTAGGGTTCAGGTTTTAGGGTTTAGGGGTTTAGGGTTTAGGGAGGGTACCCCTGGCTCCATAGTAGTTCCTTGTTTTGGGGCTTATATTTAGGGTTCTACAAGGTAACCCCAAAAAGGAACTACTATGGAGCGTATGGGTATATCCTAAACCCTAGACCCTCCCCTCCATCGCAACGACGATGTCCGGACAGACTTGAGGAAGTCTTGAAGGTCTTGGAAAAACAGGTGCAGGCAAGCACATATATGCGGGTCCGCGCAGGCAGGCCCATCCTCGAATCTACAGTGCCTTAAGGCTCTAAGGAACCTCCTAAACAGGGCCCGGTACCTCCTAATTAGGACCCTGGGTTCTCAATCTTCTTTCAGTTTGAGGGCCCATGAGCCTTAGGGTAGTACCCCTAAACCCTAAACCCCTAAGCCTAAACTTTTGGGACAGGGGGATCCCAAGCGCCAGTTCCGGAATCAAGCTGCGAGGGCTACTAAGTGTTTCTGCGTTCTCCCGAAGGTCTGGAATTTTGAGGGCTGTTTATGTTGTTCGGGATTCGGGTTTAGGGTTAGGCCTTTGGGATTTTCAGGGTTTTGGGTTGTTAGGGTTTCTAGGGCTTTTAGGGTTTGAGGTTTGGCTCATGAATCGTTTTCATGCTCCGAGTAATCCAACTGCTCTACACGCCACAAAAAGGCCCCAGCAACTTAATAGCGGAAGCCCATAAACCAAACCCAAGGCCGTATGCAGACTGAGCAGTCCGCTGAACCCCTCAACACACCCAAAGGCCTACTCCCAAGAGTCCTCGCAGCCTAATGACTCAACCCCTACACATCCCTACACCCTAAACACCAAATCCTACGATGCGTGCCTTTCCAGCTCTGGCTCGGGCGACAAATCGGTTTACTTCTTGGCAGAACATCGACTTGTGACATTATGCCCCGAAGTTTATGTTATATATATATGTATATAGAGAGAAGCCTTGACAATTAGCATCGGGCGCTTTGCCCTGTACATCGAAGCACAGTATGATATGTCCAGCAATTATTTATCATGCAGGCCCCTATATTATGCTCGTGGCTTTAGGAGTCGGGGCTCCTTGATTCACCCTAAGGCTCATGGGCCCTCAAACTGAAAGAAGATTGAGACCCAGGATCCTAATTAGGAGGTACCGGGCCCTGTTTAGGAGGTTCCTTAGAGCCTTAAGGCAGGTCATGAAACTTCCAGTCGGCGGGTACACAATCAGTTTAGGGTTCGGGGTTTAGGGCAGTACTTGGGGCATCTACCCTTAGCCGTATATCACCCAGTGTGAAGCTCACACTTGCTATCCTCCTCTGGCAGGGCAGGAATGCGTATCATTGCAGGGCTTCAGTTTAGCACTTACAGCATACCCTTCGAAGAAACCACAAGAACCCTGGTCGCGTGCTTGCCCAGTGTCATTTGAAACTCGCCGTACTCCCCGCTTTCATCAAGAATCGAAGCCGCGACGGCATAGGGACAGTTGGAGATGTTGTCTCGGACATGCGCAAGCACTTCTCCTGGTCAGCAATGTAGCTATTGCAGGAGTCGGAACAATTTGTGACATTATTGTCCCCGTACGATCCTTAGTAGCCCTCGTAAAGTCACAGTATGACGAAAGAACAAGAGGCCTTAAAAAGTACCTATGTTATTTTTGTTTTTTGTTGTTATTATTTTTTTGGTGGGGGGTCCTTATTGTAACTATAATATAATATACCCCAAAACCCTGTTCCAATTATGAAGGCCCCTAAACAACATCAAAAACCTAGTCCAATGCTTAAGGCCCTTATCACAGCCAAGGCCTAGATCTGCGCGGCGTAGGTTGTGTTTGCCAAACATCCTCGCCATAATACAGGGGCTTTTACTGCTTAGAATATCATATCAGTTCGGGAGTCATCATAGTATGATCATACAGCGACTATGAGGGAATCCTGGTACCAGCTTTTCCGGCTTCTATACTAAGCCGGAAACAGTGTTTCTCTGTGTCTGTCTGCGTCTGTCTGCGTCTGTCTGTGTCTGTCTGTGTCTGTCTGTCTCTGTCTGTGTCTGTCTGTCTCTGTCTGTCTGTCTCTCTGTCTCTGTCCGTCTTTGTCCGTCTCTGCCCGTCTGTCTGTGTGTGTGTGCGTGCTTTATGGGTGTCGCCGAGGATCGCTCGGCAACATCATGCTCCACATCCTGGGAGGACTTAACTGGGTTCTTGTTAAGGGACTTAATTTAAGTTACCATAATAGGGATCTATAGTAAGTAATAGGGTTTCCTTATTATGGTAACCTACATTAAGTCCCTTAACAAGAACCCAGTTAACAGTTGCGAGGTTCGGGTCTCGGCTGTGGCTCGCGGGTTCAGGATTTAGGGTGGGATTTGCAGTTTCGAGCTTAGGATTTACCGTAGGCCCCTAAGTAGCTCCTTTTTGGGGATTACCTAAAAGGATTCTAAATGTAAACCATAAACAGGAACTACTTAGGGGCCTATGGGTACGGACAACTGTTGCTGCTGCGACTTGTTACTATCCCGCTGAAATTGCTTCGATTACCAACCAAGGCTGTTGAAAATACTGCCGTGTCCATGAGCAGCAGCAGGAACACCTGTGTTACTGCTGCCAATGACGCGAACTCGTCCCAGAGCTTCCAGAAAGCATGGCCGTGGGACAGTACAGAGATAGAACCGCATCAGAACAAGAGTAAACTTCGAAATGGGGGATATCATGGCGACTGGCAGTAGTGAATTGGCAGTCGTAGTTGCAGTCGTAGTTGTAGCCACTCGCAGCAAACAAACTTCAACCCAACACATACACACACACACCTACGGCTGCAGCAAAACCGCAACCATCTGCAGCCACAGCGACGACAAATACGGCAATCAACACCAACAACGAAAATAATAGCTACGATCGTGTACCACTGGTGACTATTGATCGCAGTAGTCACACATCTACTGATGGCCAGGGTGTTTAGCAGCAAGCGTGGCAACAGCATAGCAGCAACTGTCAGAAAGCACTGACTAGTAGGGATGAGGAATACCAACAATCAACGTGATGACGATGATTGCCGTGATGGTATAGCAACTACAGTGATGAGGAGATCTGGCATGCATATCCAGGCACTGCGAGGTCTTTGTCGATGTCCATGTCCTTCCATGACAGGCAGACTCTCCCAACCCGATCTGGCGATTTGCTGCGTAGGGTGTTGAGGTTCAGGGTTCTGACCCAAAACCATACATCCTAAACCTGAACCCCAAACCCCCAAAACCATAAACCCTAAACCTTAAACCCAAAACCCTAAACCCCAAACCCTAAACCCTAAACCCTAAAGCCTGTAGCCTGAACCCCAGAGGGGGATCCATGGAGGTAGGGGCACAAGATCTGCTCTCGGCTTCGGCATGCTTCTGGCTTGCCTTCCTTGAGTTTAGGGTTAGGGGTAGGGTTAGGGTTTAGGGTTTAGGGTTTGGGGTCTAGGGTTTAAGGTTTGGGGTTTGGGGTTTAGGGTTTAGGGTTTAGGGGACATGAAGGTAAACCGTGATGACTGAAGGAACTCTCTCTCTCTCTCTCTCAGAGTCTCATGGCCTTGATACTGAGATCACGATTATAGTGTGTATATATATATATAGAGAGAGAGAGGTATATATATATATATAAAAAGAGATACACAGAGAGAGAGAGAGAGAGATGCAGAGAGAGAGAGAGAGAGTCCCTTTTCAGGCAGGGGCATGTTAAACCAGGGGTCTGCATTACATGGGGTTTGCCTTGGATATGTGATGCAACAACTGCGCCGTAGTAGGGAGAAATCAACGACGAAGCGCTGCTGAAGCTCCTATATTGAAGGACGGCGTCTTTAACACAGAGAACCCTAAACCCTAAACCCTAAACCCTAGGTTTCTACAAGGGCTTCAGTAGCCCTAAACCCTGAACCAAGCACAGGACTGAAGCCGGGTTCCTCTGAGTCCAGGTCGGAGAACTCGCAAAGGCTTGCGGAGTCCTTTGAGCAACAAAAAACTGAGTCTGAAGGATCAAGGTTTCTGCTCCAGGGTTTAGGGTTTAAGTTTTGTTTTAATGTGTAGGGTTTAGGGTTTTAAGCTTTTTAAGGTTTAGGGTTTAAGGTTTAGGGTTTAGGGTTTAGGGTTTAAGGTTTAGGGTTTTTGGTTCTCAAGGTTCTTGTTTCAAGGGTTTCTTCTTGAGGGCTCCTTGTCCGGATCTTCTTCAAGGGCCTCGGGTTTAGGGTTAGGGTGTAGGGCTTGGTTCAGGGCCCAACCCCAAACCCTGAACCCTAGTATGGAAGCTTTAACAGAGCTTGGGTTTACTCCAGGCTTCCGTCTGATATCCTTTCTATGTAAAGTCGACCTCTGATTGAAAGGCGTCTAGGGTTCAGGGTTTGTTCCTGAAGGTTCGCAATGTGCTCAAAGTTCCTAGTTTGAAAGCGTTTTTGGGGAACAAGGGTTTCTGAATCAAGGGTCCACATTGAGTGATGGTACATAAGGTCTTTCCCTAAACCCTAAACCCTCGACCCTAAACCCTAAACCCTAAAACCCTAAAGCCCTAAAGCCCTAAAGCCCTAATCCCTAAACCCAAAACCCTGATCGTATGACGGTGCAGGGCTTCGGGCTCACAGTTCTAGGATTTCGGGCTGAAGTTCCTCACCCCTAAACCCAAACTTTAGGGTTTAGGGTTTTTGGGTTTTACCCTAAACCCAAACTTTAGGGTTTGGGGTTTAGGGTTTTACTCTAAACCCAAACTCTAGGGCTTAGGGTTAAGGGTTTCGGGATTACCCTAAGCCCAAACTTTAGGGTTTAGGGGTTTAGGAGATTAAGCCCGAACCCCTTCACCCTGCTGTGCTTATGCACCCGAAGTTGGGCTTAAACGTTCATAGCACTTGGTAACTGAGTAGCTAGGGTTACAATCAAGACAACATCTACTGTTGAGGTATCTATACCTTTCTTGCTAGGTCACATGATCCTCCAAGTAGAGGAATTGCGGGAATCCACGCTGGTTCAATTCAAGCTGCTTCCTCAGGCTCGTCTGTCTCGCCTGTCCTGGCACACACGTTCTTGAAGGGACTATTGAAACCTGAGTGTAGAATTTCGCGTTTCGAATGGTTTAAAGCGCTGCATCGCAATATTACCCCGAGACTTTCTAAGTAGGGTCTGCGCGACAGATTCGGAATGTTCTCTGTGCAGGTATTTAAGGTTCATGGGTAGCGACAATGACAAGTAAGGCTCTAATTGAACTAGACGTAATTACGAGCATTTCCAACCGTATGCATGGACCTGTAAGAATAGCATCTATGAGGCACGAGAAACCTCTCATTGAATGAGTCGTAGCGATAGCCACTTCATACATACCCACCCAAAAAAGCCCAATACCCCTTAGTTAAGGAATATATCTCAAGTTATAGGGGCCGTAACATTGTGATTTAAGGTGTATTCCTTATCTAAGGGGTCTTGGGCTCTCTCTGGCACTCACCGATGAGGACACACCTTGAACCCCTTTACTGGCACTAAACCCTAAACCCTACACCCTTAACCCTAAACCCTTAACCCTAAACCCTAAAGCCTAAACCCTAAAGCCTAAACCCTAAATCCTGAACCTTAAACCCTGAACCCTGAACCCTGAACCCTGAACCCTATACCCTAAACCTTAAACCCTAAAACCCTAAACCCCTAAACCCTAAAACCCGAAGCGCCTGAATCTTGGAAGCGAGCAGTCGCTGTCAACGTCCTCGCAGGTCACTCCTAAACCCAAAACAACCCGGGTTCCTTTGAAAGAGTTACTAATAATTAGAACTGGGGTTTTGGGGGATATTATGCTATACTTATCAACCCTGAATTAAAGGAAACTGCAGGTGGGGAGTTTAGGATATGTAGGGCTTCTATAAGGCTTCTATAAGGTAATAAGACCTTCCATAAGGCTCCTATAACGGTAACTACTCACCTGAAAGTGTCCTAGGCTGAAAGCCCCAAGCCCCAAAACCCTGAAACCCAAACAAAAAACCAAACAAACCCTAACCTTGAAGTCCAAAAACCCTTAACCCTAAAGGCCAAACCCGAGCGAGGCCCAAAGTGAATCTGGGAAACCGTATGCGACCACAGGCGGGAGAAGAAAGTCCGACAGCTTATAGGGTGTAGGGCTTGTGGTTTGGGGGTTTTAGGCTAAACCCATCCGGCTTCAGCACCCTCCTGGCAAACCTTCGCTTTCCGAAACGTCTGCAGTCAGCTCATGGCCTTATGGGTTTAGGGCTTTAGGGGTTTAGGGCTTTAGGGGTTTAGGGCTTTAGGCGTTTAGGGGTTGAGGAGTTTAGGGCTTTAGGGGTTTAGGGTTCAGGTCCGGCTCAGAACTCTGCGACTGCTTTGAGCTCGGTTCGCCCGGCGACCCGGAACGGTTTGCAAGCAGCCCCTCCAGAGAGCCCCATACCCCTTTAATTAAGGAATATAGCTTAAATCATAAGTTAATTATAGGGGCCTTAATCTTATGATTCATAAGATTAAGGCCCCTATAATTCAAGGTATATTCCTAAATTAAGGTGTATTGGGCTCTCTGGGCCGTCGGTGAGGCGGCTGAACCACTCGGCACCCTGGCCCTTTGTCGACTGGCGGTGTGGCAGCACGTGAGCCTGGCCGTGGACGATAGTGGCCTCGTGACAAGTCCTCAGCATACGCACGGCCAGGTGCCTTTTAAAGGGCTCTATAAAGGAGGGTTTAGGGTTTATAAGGTGTTAGGGGTTTGGAGCGGTTATGGCCTCTGCAACACGAATTGACTCTTGCTGTAGTGCGAACTTCCCAAATCCACGATTCATTATTTGGGGATGAAACTTCTTACAGTGCTCGGCAGGCACTCTTCTGCAAATTAACTTGCCCGTCGCTTTGGCTGTTGCCATCACTACTGTCTTGGTTGTCAAACAGGCTTTGGGGGGATAATATTATAGCCTTGTTGCCATAATACGAGTAAAGCAAAGAAGACCAAGTAACCCTAGTCTAGGCCCCTGCAGGAACACCTCCCTCAGCAGACCAGCGTCCTTCCCGGCTTTCTTGTCCATCATGCTGGTACAGAAGTCCTGGGGGCTGGGGGGAGACCCTGGACTCGACCCTAAACACCAGGACCCACATTATCTTTCTATATAGACCCTATAACAGTAGGAACCATTCCACATGTGGGTTGGGGTTGTTGTTGTTGGCTTGGGGTGGTTGCGAATTCCTAAGCCCCGGAACGAAGCCGGTCCTGTGTCATGGAAGGGTTTAGGAAAGAAAGAGAGCCCAATGCTTAGGGGGGCTCCTTATGGGGGCCTAGGGTTTTGGGATCCGTATTGAAAGGAAACGGAGGTGGCAGTGGTGAGAGAGGGAGTGGCAGTGACTGGTAGTCCTGTTGGTGGTGGCGGTGGTGGCAGTCGTCGTCGTCGTCGTCGTCGTCGTGGTCGTCGTCGTCGTCGTAGTAGTAGTAGTAGTAGTAGTATTAGCAGCAGCAGTAGTAGTTGTTGATGCTGTTGTTGTTGTTGTTGCTGCTGCTGTTGCTGTTGCTGTTGCTGTTGCTGTTGCTGTTGTTGTTGTAGCAGCAGTAGCAGCAGCAGAAGCAGCAGCAGTAGCAGTAGCAGTGGCAGTAGCGGGAGGAGCAGCAGCACCACCACCATCATCAGCAGCACCACCAGGAGCAGGAGCAGGAGCAGGAGCAGGAGCAGGAGGAGCAGGAGCAGTAGCACTAGCAGTATCAGTGGCAGTGGCTGTATAGTAGGTAGGTAGGAAGGTAGGCAGGCAAGAAGGCAGGTAGCGGGACAGTTATTCAATCCGATCCGACCTTGGAACCGCTGCAGCAAAAGTCGAGCTCCCACCACGCTTTGACATTTGAGCAGATGCTTGTAGACCCGGCAATCGACATGAACGGAAAAGAACACAGACTTGCTTTGACTGGCAGGGACAACATTGCGAATCCCGGGCTCAGATTTTTCTGCAAGAAACACATCACAAGCCCAACCCATGAACCTAAACCCCTAAACCCTAAGCCCTAAACCCGAAGCCCTAGGCCCTAAACCCCACACCCCAAGACCCCAAACCCTAAACCTTAACCGACAGGGGGCATGCGCCCGACCGAAGATGGCCGGATAGTAGGGCCTCGGGATCCATCATATGTGTGGGTACCAGGTCTAGGGTTCAAAATTAGGCTTTAGGGTTCGGGGTTTAGGGTTTAGGGTTTGAGCTTTTTAGTTTAGGGTTTGGGGTTTAGGGTTTAGGGTTTGGGCGTTTTAGTTTAGGGTTTGGGGTTTAGGGTTTAGGGTTTGGGCTTTTTAGTTTAGGGTTTGGGGTTTAGGGTTTAGGGTTTGGGGTGTGGGTACCAGGTTTACCTTAAGGGTCCAAGCAGTCCTACTTATGGTTTTTGGTTCCCATAAAGGCACCAAAATCCGTAAATCATGAATACTTGGACCCTTAGGCTTAGGGTTCAAAATTAGGCTTTAGGGTTTGGGGTTTAGAGTTTGAGCTTGCGGTTTATAGTTTAGGGTTTGGGGCTTAGGGCCTTTTAGTTTAGGGTTTGGGGTTTAGGATTTAGGGTTGGGTGTAGGTGTAGGGAAGGCTAAGCCATAATATTGGCAGTTGCCAAACGTCAGGCTTCTATACTCGGCCTCAGCCACGACCAGACCAGTAGTGAAGACTTGCAAACTTGCAAGATCCGGCGGTTTCTAAAGCCTAAACCCCTAAACCCAAAGCCCTAAACCCCTAAACCCTTCAACCCTGAACCCTCATCCCAAAGCCCCACGGACCCTGGTGCTGCTGTCGATGATAATATACATCCTGCACTGCCTTCAGGACCCTAAACTATGGGAACTATGGTATATTTTCGTTTCTTCAACAACCAGGCCCAAAAAAAGTTCAAACTTTTTAGGATAGACTCAATATATAGGCCCAAAAGCTTAACGTTCTCGCATTGGCTACCTAAGTATTCCTTATTATGGGTACTGCAGGATTTATATCATCAACCTAAACCCTAAACCCCTAAAACCCCTAAAAACCCCCCCCAAAAAAAAACCCTAAACTCTGAAACCCTAAAACCCCCTAAAACCCCCTAAACTCTGAAACCCTAAATATAGCATCATCCGTACGAGGTGGAGATCCTTGAACCGGCGCTTTCCAGCCGGGGCACACGAAGCCGGCCTTGCCAACCATCCTTAGGGCTGTCGCTGCGTAGGTATCTTTTTAAATCCTTTCTTGAAGAAAGTCTGTTTTTGGGGCTGAAGGTTTAGGGTTTTAGGGTTTAGGGCTTAAGATTTAGGGTTTCGGGGTTTAGGGTGTAAGGCTTTAGGGGTTTAAGACTTAACGTTGTTTACTCTAAGCCTCCTAAGAGGGTCTTGGGCTTTCTGGGGGAGGTTTGGGATCTCACTACAAGGGTCCAGGAGGCTCAGGATAGGCAATCTAGGGTTAAAGGTTAAATATTGGCGCCTTCATAATCCGAATAGGCTTGGGGTAGTTTATGTTTAGGTTTCCGTATGTAAGGTCCTCAGTAATCCGAATAGTTTTTTTTTTTTTTTTTTTT
>CAJNJA010079086.1:0-21150 GCA_905231915.1 Symbiodinium necroappetens
GGGTCTAGGGTTTAGGAGTTTAGAGTTCAGGGTTTAGGGTTTAGGGTAGGTGTCATCAACAAAACTGACGCACACTCGGCAGGATCGGTTTGAGAAGAAGAAGGCAAATGGTGAAATATCATGAACAGGCTGATGACTTCGGGCATTGCACTGTTAGTTGCCCTCTGTCCCCGAGGTTCCTTCAGCTTCTCAGCAAATCTAAGAAGGTTTCCGCTGACGATTGCTGAGTCTGCAGGAGCAGGGGCTTGAGAAGTCACTCTGCCATAGCGCCCAAATCACAGCACATTGATGCCGACTTTGTGGACTCTCTTTGGCCACAGAGCCCCTGCATTTCCACGTCAGACCTCTTACGTTTGGTGCTTGAGTGATTCCCGGTCCGGATCCCGAGACATCCCCCAAGCACTGATGCTCAAGAGGGGCAGTGCGTAGGATATCAAGGGGGGTTCTACTAAAGAAGAACGTTTTCTTTGAGGCTGGCCAAATTTGTCGAACCCTTATTCATTCCACTTAATGTAGAAACCCTAGTGGATAGAATAGGGTTTTCGGGTATATTACACAATAATAATCATACGGAACCCCCGAAACAGTCTAGGTAATTCTTAAGGCCCTTATATTAGCTCAACCTAAAACCCACGTTTTGTTTGGCGGCTCCGGCTGGCCTGGCGCGCTCGGAAGCCTAGAAGGAAGACCAGGATCACGGTCGATGCATTCCATATCTGACCTGCTTAAGGGTTCTAGGGTTTAGGGCCATTCCCACATCTGACCTGTTTAAGGGTTATAGGGTTTAGGGGCCATCTGAGAACTGATCTTCCTATGGAAAGACGATTTTCGGCTAGTAGGGTTCATGTTTAAGGTTTTGCTGTGAATGGTTCAGGGTTGGTTGCCGGCATTCAGATTTTGCGGTATACGGTTTAAGGGTTTAGGTCTTAGGCTGTAGGGTTTCGGGGAGAATCGTGCTTCAGCATTCTACAGGTGCGACAAGAAGGTTTGGGACTGACGGCTGTAGTTGCTGGCTTTTGCTGTCGCGGGCTCGAAAAACATGCTTCACCCACAGGGTGGAGACTCGAACGCATACCCCCGAATCCAGAACCGGAAAACCTTGCCCAGACGAAAAAATACGAAGTGCGGCCACAGCTGCTACTGTTCAGCAGATGCAGACCCAGATCTTCACGATACTCTGGGGCCTCGGCAAAAAAGAAACAGCCAGAGCGTAGGGGGTGTAGGGACCTGAGGGTGTTTACGGGGGGTTGAGGGACCTGAGCCTGGTGCCCGAGCTGCCAAGGGACCATGTGCAGACAAGTGGCAACGTCATCCATATACAGCATAAAAACAGCTAACCTCAGCTGAGAATAGCTAAGAGAGGTCTCAGGCCAAGCAAACCACCAGAAAAGTGTCGGAAGGTTGCAGTTGTGACTGTCTCCCTCCAGCGTTCCAGGTTCCCAAAGGGCTGACAATGTCGTCTAGTTAGTTCCCAGAATGCCAGGGAAGCAGCTCTTTCCAACACACCGAGGGGAATTGAAGGAAGGACGGAAGGAAGACACAATCCGACGCCCCTCACATGGGGAGAAGACACACCGGCTCTTCCAAGCCCCATCAACTTCCACGCCGGCGCTTGATTCAGGATGATCGGCGCGCGATCAGGATGGACAGGCTACGGAACGAAGGACGTTGTTGAGATTCACGTGATACAGACTTACTGTACACTACAAACACTATTGCTCCCTAACACCAAACCAAAAAACATCTCCACAGCTTGAACCTCAGAGCCCATTCATGCGCCAAAAGTCTTGCCACTCCGAGTGGACCGATTTTACTACATTATACTATGCTATACTAGACTAGACTATAACATACGACTGTGCATGAGTATACTCTATTATACGGTGATATGGTCTTGTATTACAGCAAGTTCTCTGAAGGCCATGTCCACACGACCCCAGCCGTTGATTGCGAGTGGTCGACCAAAGGTGCGTTGTGAAGTATAATTAAACCCTAAACCCTAAACCCTAAAATACTTAAACCCTGAAACCTAAACCCTCAAACCCTAAACCCTAATGACTACCGGGCTAAGACACACCCTCAGTGAAGGCGAAAAGAAACGCATCATCGCTGGTACAGCCAGAATTTGATGCCTTTTTTGCAATCGCTACATAACGCCTCTTGTGACATGGAGCATCTGTTCTGAGAGGCTCTCTCGAATTCAATCGTTGACTGTACGACTTGCTGCGAGCTTTGACAGGTTGCTCTAATTACGTGCTGTTCATGTAAGAGTACTGCTCGCTCTCTGGTCTCCTCCATAGTGTAGTTTTGATCTGCAAGATGGCGCCTGTGGCTGATCTTACTTCTGTGTCTTACCAGATTTGGGCTCGGATTTCTGTTCCAGCCCAAGAAAATAATACTGTGAGCTTGTCTGTTTAGTCTAGCCCGTCAGGAGGGCGTCCTTTCAGATCTCAACAGCCAGACTCTGTTGTCTTGGCTGCACGTAGCAAAATTGTCATCCTTCTTGCGTTGGTACACCTGTTTTGCTACTGTCGTTCGTTATTTCACATGATGTGTGGTCCGTGGTTTCCCCATCGCACGTGTCACGAGGAGTGTTGCTCGTGCTCTTGTTACGGAACAAGTCCAATCCTGGCGGAAAATCGAAGCTACGATCAGATCAGAAGGCCAAGAACAACTTTGAACCTGCACTTCAAGGCCCCGAAGAATGAGGCCCTGAACCCGATGCAACTACCTCAAACCTCTAAGTACTACAGCAAGCCCCGGCACAGCGCCGCGGGCCCGGCAAAGAAGGAGGACCGCACGGCCACCGACCCCTCCAGTCTGCAAACAGCCTCGATTCGGGAAGTGCACTTGAAAGGGTCTCCAGGGCGTGGCGGCAATCTGGAAGCCAACCCTATGTCTGTAGGGTTTAGGGTTTAGGGTTTCGGGTTTAGGACAAGATATCCACCCCAAACCCTAAACCCTAAGAGAACCCTACATCCTAAAGCCCAAAACCCTTTCACTCGGAACCCCAAATGGACCCCACACACCCTTTTGGAGCACGAGAACTCAGCCGTCACCTCTTGAGCCCCGCTGGACGGTAAGTAAAGTAGAGTAGGCACCTTGCCGGTTAGGCAAAAGCATTTTGCTCCAGTATACTACAATTATATTATAAGGAACTATAACAAACATCGCGCTGTAATTCGGCTGAAGATATAAATCCTGCATTACCCATAGTAAGGAACCATAGTTTAGGGTCCTGAAGGTAGTGCAGATTTATATCATCAACAGTAGCGTCGGGTTTGTAAGTTTTGAGGCTTTGGCTTCACACTGAAGAACAGGCGTTTTCACCTAAGCGCATGCTCCTTGCCTTGAACAGCCAGTCCTCGTTGTAGTCAATCATCCTGAGCTGCTACCGTAATGTGGGGGGGGGGGAGCCTGAATAGTTGAAAAAGGAGTTCGGTAAAACTAGAATGGTCATAATATGGAGCTCCCAGGAACAATGTCGAACAATTACAAAGGCTTCTACACTTTAATTTGAGTCTTGCAGTCATGCCAAAGTAAGCAGATGCAATCTGTCGTTCCAATGGTTGCGACTTCTGCCAGCCATTCAAGCAACTCCTGTGGCTAGCCGCTAGCCGTTGGGGATCCACTCCGAAGACTTCGCAAAACGAAGGTGCCCGTGGACCCGGGTTGCTGCCGAGGTTCCCCCTGTCTTCAGCTTCGTTGCCGAAGCACAGGGGCCAGATTGAGGGCAAAACAGCTGCAGGTAAAGATTTGGGAGCTTTCACGGGCTCCCGCTATGACTGCGATATCCAGCTCACCCTTACACTCCGGAAAACGGAATTTCAAGCCTGAGCCGTCTTTGAGAAAGCGGAATCAAACTACAGCGATTTCGTATGATCCATGGAAGATCCCAAACACACGGCCAAGACTTCACACCTTTGATTGCATGCTTCATTACGTGCGTAGGAATCAGCCTGAATCAGCAGCATCCACACCTTGCTTTCAGCCCTGAATCATGCCCCAAGCATCGGGCAAAGCGAGTAAAGCCCCCGGTAGTACATCGTGAATCTGAACCCTTGCAGCCACTTGGAGCCTCGTGCCGGTGTTGCTCAAGTCGGCTGAGGAGTTGGGAGAGAAGGTAGGCTGGCACCTGAGAACCCAGTTTGCGACGTTCCGGAGAATCGTCCTGGGATTTGTGATCGAGGGCTTTACAAGGCTTTGGTAGAGTTCTTCTGAATGGCTAGTATGAGGGATCCAATACCGTTCTGTACAGGTTTCATTCAGGTTCCGAGAACAAAGCTAATGGCTTAACAGCATGCTGCAGGGCTACGGGTGAAATGCGCGAAAGGGGTGCTGTTGGTGATAGTACCTGTATGATTTAGTCTTATTCGTATACTATACCCAAACACTTTATTCCAATCCTTATCTGCATTACTACAGCCAGGAAGGTGGCCTCACTTCTGGTGGCGTGTGTCTCCTGCAGTCCTACAGCATGGCCGTGCCGTCGGGCACGGAATAATCCGAAGTTCCAGCTACCAGGAATTACCTTTGATCGTCGCGACGTCTCTTCCTCGCGACGGGGGCGATGATAGCTGATGATAGCTGCGACTTTCGCGGCTGCATCAATTCAAAGCGTGGATTCACCAGCTAACGTGGCTCTCACGTCGTCCCGGTCAGCAATCCTAAACCATAACCAAACACTGGGCTGCATGGGAGATCAATCCGTCAGCCACCGTCATGGCGGAGCAACAGGCTGTTGTGCACCTTACGCCTTAAGACGAGCGCAGGAACGGCCGTGCTGCTCAAACTTTCCACGACATACCGACACCGCCATCCTACAAGATTCGTTCCTGGTGGACAGGAAACGGTTCGATCCGGTGTTTAGCAAAGCCTCAGGCAGAAAACCTCCAAATTCGCAACAGAATCGTTGTCCGGACCGCAAACTTCAGAGGAGTCTGCGCACAGCTTGCGTAAACCGGTCGGGTTTGCAGCACCCAGTTGAATGAAAAACACGGAAATGAAAGACACAACAGATGTCCAACAGAAGCTGAAGGCTTTGTACCGACGTGTATTATTGCCAGAGATGTGTGTTTTGAACGCTGGTGAATGCCGCCTCCAAGGAACAACATGGTTACAGTTTGTTTCATCAAGAAAGGTGCTCTCGTGCTGCTTCGTCCTCGTTTCTCTGTTGCCCTTGCCAGACTCATCGGCTAAAGCCGCTCATACTACTGATGCTCTTCAGGTCCCAGTGTAACCTATAGTCTCCATTGTAGTTCCTTTTTGGGGGTTACCTTTTAGGATCCTTAATATAAAATCGGTTAAACCCAAAAAAAGGAACTACAATGGAGACTACAGGTAACAAGAGTGTCTGGCATAGAGCAGCAGAAGGCGGTGGCTCTTTAAATACGAGGGAAAGAACCCTCGTAAATAGGCTAAACACAAGACGTGATAAGCGGGAAAGGGAAAACTTGCTGCATGGCTCGTGACGACGCGATGTCAGACAAAAAAACTGCACGTGAAGTCTCAAGCTGACGGAGATCAAAGTGGCGACCTTTAACTTATCAGGTGGTTGATCAATGCTTGGAGAGGGAAATTACGTCTGCAGAAAGCAGAGTGGGGCAGCGCAGGTCTAACAATGCCGTGCGAAGCCATGCGAAAGAGGCAGACGTGAGGCAGATGTACCGCCGCTACTGGCTACCTCTGAATTCGGTGCTCTATGGCTTCGCCAAAACCAGCTCTACCGGACAGGGGTTAGAAGGTCTCGGTTCGGGGTTGGGAGCTCCTGCGAGCGTTTCAGTCCCCCCTGATTAGACTTGTGACTTGTCAGTCAAACCAAACCGCTTCCGTAGCTTTAAATTGCAAGGCTTAGTCTTACATACCTGAAAAAGGGGTAAGGAGCAGTCTACAGCGAAAGCTGGTCGAGCAAAACAAGATCCATGCAGCATCTGGAAGCAGTGCTCGGGGAATCTCCGGCACAGGCAACTTGCAGATGCTCATCTCGGACTTGATGCAAAAACGGTGCATAGGCTAGACACAGACCAGACGGCACTAACGACCCCCGTGGCCCGTGAACAAAAAGTCGAGACTGTTGCAAGTTTTAGCAACTACAAGCACTTCGAGGGGAGGGCGCAGGCGAATCCTGGAGGAAGCTTCGGTTTCCAAGGTAAGCAATGCTCTCGTCGGGGAGGTCGTCAAAGATCTTGCAGTCTAAGATGGATGAGAGCTCTTCTGAACCCGTGCCTTGCAGACTGTCGAGATCTTTCGGAGTCCTCTCCATGCGCTCCTCTTGCCTCAGTCCATCTCCCAAGAGCGGTGGGCTTACACCCGATAAGGGCTACAGGTTTGCTGATTTGGGCATCTGTAGTTGGCGTCCTTAGCATGAAAAGGAGAACTTAGAAAAAAAAGAAAAAGGCTGAAGGAGGGAGTTGCGAGCTCCACCACAAGGCCGGTCCGTGACACCTCGCGCGTGCATGCCGCAACTTGTCTCGACCTGCCATGAGCCCCGACAGAGATGTGGTCTTCCCAACTTCGTCCGACTGTAGCTCTGTCGGTGGCAGCACATTGATGGTCCATGAGCAGTCTGAGGTGGTGTGGGCCCTTGTCTGCACTTTTGGGCAGTCACTGTCAAGCTCCGATTCCTGAGCTCAGCACCACCCTCAAGCCTCACACAGAAAGAAGTCTGAACCAACCCCGACGATGGACACAAACGGTGGTCTGAATGCATCCATGACAGAGTGCCGATGCTGCTGTAAACCCTAAACTTTAGCCCTAAACCCACCCCTAAACCCTAAACCCGGCCTAAACCTGCAAAACCCAGGGGCAGTTCTCTCTGCTCGGCTTTGTAGCTTCGGGTCTCCAGTAATTGGCTTTTTAAAGCTGGGTGGTGCCTTTTTTGTGTCATCTCCTGCTCCAGAGCAAGCTATTGTAGCAATAAAGGGGCCGTACGTTCTGGGGGGTTCTATTGCACTGTACTTACCATTACTATTGCATAGGGACTAGAAATAGGGATGAGAAGGGCGTGATATTTCTAACTAACTATTCAGGCCTTTAAGTGCTTTCGCCGGGCTACGTCAAGCTTCGATCAGTTTGGCAGTGTACGTCATAGTTTATAATTCTATTTGACATCATTCTGTTGCGTTCGGTTGTTGCGAGCCCTCGATGCTCACAGGACTGACTAAGTCATCGAAGACATGGCAACTTGCGCATCAGCAGCTGAAAGATGGCTCCAGCCCATGCCCTGAAATACTCGCGTTTATAATAAGAACCTGGAAACAAGTAGTTTACAAAGCCATGTAAATCATGTAAACGTAACCTACGTACACCGCACCCGTCTGCTATCGCATGCTGCTCAGAATCAGAGTCCGGGAGCGTGGTTGACGCTACGCTCGTTACGCCATCCTCGGATGTGCACTCAGAACCGCATGAGAAGCGTCGGCTGCGTCCTGGTGCCGGTGGGTACCGGCGTGAGACGGCTGGCTTCATAGGCACTGGCGCCATGGCGCAACGGTGAGACTGCGGATACCTAGCCACACAATCTTTTTCAGACTTCGCTAGTGGCCGTTATTGGCCCTCTTGAGCATAAAAGCTGGACCAGATCCAGCGGCACATGCGCTACTGACCCATCCTCATGCGCGGCTGTGTGTACTGTCTCAAAAAAGCCGGGGGCTGGACATATCTCAGCAAGTCGGCGGCGAGCTTGCTGGTGGTTGCAGGCATCATCTGCTTCCAGAAGGCTAAGCAGAGCACTCGCGCCAGCGCTGGAAGCGGCAACCAGCGTAGGATGCTGTCAGCCGTTGAGACTTTCTCAGCGTCGGAATCGACCACATGAAGTCTGCGCCGCCAGCTTTCCAGCTTTTCCTGAAGCAGTCTGTCTGCAGACGAAGTCACTTGGCCCTCCTCATAGGTCTCCCAGAGATCTGAGAGCTCCACTCCTCCTCGTGCCACAAGGGGCCCGAGCCACCGGAAGAGAGTCTTAGAGCACAGCCCGGAAGGGCTACTTCCAGTCTCAGTGTCTCGAGTTTCGTCCAGGAGGGGCTCTTCCATACCGAGAGCCGATAGCCATGACCAGCAAGATCGTGTAGCATAGCAGAAGGAGTTTACAAAAATGACAGAATGTCATGGTCATAATTCTTGTGTTGCCTGTGCAATGCGATCGAACTCTTTTGCAGGGACAGGGTGCAAGATCGTTGCCTGGGACTGCCTGGGACCGTGGTCGGAGGCTGGGTTCGCGGGATTCGCGGTTTACAGTTCTAGATACTTGGGTGCCTGATAATATTAGAAATACTACTACTACTACTACTACCACTACTACTACTACTACTACTAATAATAATAACAGTAATAATAATAGTGGATAGATGGCTCATGTCTGTTGCGAAGACTTTCCAGCTTAAGGCATGACGCCGGCGGACAGCAGAGGCCGTTCTGAAGCTGCACGACATAAGCCGCATAGTGATAGGTGACAGCTTTCTTGTGCATGCATAGAGAAGAAGCTGTAGGTCCTGGTATGGTTGCATGCATGTGCGCGTGGATGGATGGTATGGATATGCATGGATGTATAAAGAGACACAGTCTGGCTACAGGGTGCTGAGGCATGTGAGTCCATCGGCAGTGACCACTTCCACAGGCCAAGCACCGCTCCCCCTGGGCAAAGAAAGCAGCGTGTTGCTGCGATGTGTCGCCCTCTAATCCGGAGCATGACTGGGTTCTTGTTAAGGAGAACATCTTGTCTATGCTGTATACAATAAAAATGCGGAGAGATGTGTGTATATATATATGTGTGTGTATATATATATAAATCGTATACCACTGTTGGTTTTGATAACTTGCACCAAGTTCCTCAACAAGAAGGGGCACGAATTACAGAGGCGCGTCGACTATGATACAGGGGTGAAGGTACCGGCACAGCGCCCCTCCAGAGCCGAAGGCAGACATCGCTGTTGCAAGGGCTGGGCGCCAGGGCCGTCAGCCTCCGGCGCTTTGGGCACGCAAGGGTTGGAGCGTGCAGGCTTTATCGGTGTAGGGTTTAGGGCCGTAGGTCAAGGGTAGCCGTGCTGCAGCGACAGGTAAGACAAAAACAATCTGGGCAGGGACAGACTCTTCTGGCCTCGTTGACCGGGAAGCAGTGGGACCATTTCTTCCCTGCCCGCGCCGGCTTAGTAGAGCTGACACTGCTTTATATGATGATACAATCAATATAGGTATGAACTTGCATATATAGGTAAATTACATTACATGATTCGGCAGTATACCACATTGTGATGTGCTAACTATACTATATCCCAAACACTGTATTGTTGTATCTGTTATATTGCAATGCAGTATATGTTGTTATACTTTATTATGGTATATCATACTATGGCCTGTTACATTACATGTCCTTCTATTATATTCCTGTATATTCTACTGTATTCCTCTAAATTAGATGTCTTTATCTACTAGGATATATTACATAGTATTCTACCAATTACGTTAACATATGTTATGTTATGTTATACTATAGTATATTACACTAAAATCGACATTAGTTGACATTAGTATATCTTTTTTGAGTGTATAAACCTGTAGCAAATTTCTTCAGATGTCGTCTACGCTAAAAGTCTAGTCTGATTCGTTTTTATTGTAGCATTGCTATATATTGCACTACATCATATCCTACCACACCATAATACAGCACGGCGTATTGGAATGTCATATGATAAGCTTCTTCATGATGCGGTATAGTATTGTCTAGCCTAGTCTAGTGTAGTGCAGTATACTGAAGTACGGCAAAGAAAACTAAAAGTATAGTATAGTATAGTATAGTATAGTATAGTACAGTACACTATAATGCAGTATAGCATAGCATAGTATCGTTTAGTTTGGGTCAACATATTATGTCAGTCACGTTTGCGTATCTTGCTACATCGAAGCAATCAAACATCAGTGGCAGTTAAGAACATAGTCTAGTTCCATCTACTTCTGCTTCTCACCCGGCCTCGGCGGGCTTGATACCACAAGGCCCAACGGGCTATCAACGTCCTGGGTGGCTTGCAATCTGACTGCGCAGCTGTGACGAACTGACTAACCAACTGACTAGCGGACTAACTGACTACTAACTAACTAGTTAGCAAGTTTAACTGACTCACTGGCTTGCTTGCTAGCGAATTAGCTAGCTGACTGACTGACTGACTGAAAAAAACTGACTAACTAGCTGACTGACTAACTAACTAACTAACTAACTAACTAACCAAAAAAACTAACTTAACTAGCTAACTAGCTAACTAGCTAACTAGCTAACTAGCTAGCTAGCTAGCTAGCTAGCTAGCTAACTAACTAACTAAGTAACATTAAGTAACTAACTAACTAACTCACTCACTCACCCACTCACTCACTCACTCACTCACTCACTCACTCACTCACTCGCTAACTAACTAACTAACTAACTAACTAACTAACTAACTAAGTAACATTAAGTAACTAACTAACTAACTCACTCACTCACCCACTCACTCACTCACTCACTCGCTAACTAACTAACTAACTAACTAACTAACTAACTAACAAGCTAGCTACATGACTAAATTACAGGTGATTGGGATCAAAAAGCTCTAGGTCTAGATTGTATGGCTTCCTGATTCGAAGTACAAGAACCTGAACCACGAGCCCCCAATCCCAAAATGCGAAAACCACAACCCTAAACCTTTCACCGGTTGGAAGGGCGAACGAGTGGGAGAGCGACTAAAGTGCTCATGGATGTAGGGTTTACATCCATGACCAGTTTAGGCAGACCTAAACCCTATACCTTACACTAAACCCCCGAGTCCTCCTAATTGCATTAGTTCGGGCATTGGGAAGCAGATAGCTGTCTCCTCCTCATGGCGCGACTTTCTGGGCGTCCCCTGAACGTCCTGAGTCGGATTAGGGCTTCGGCTTTAGGACCGACTTATGCTTCAGGGTTTAGAGCTTAGGGCTCAGGGTTTAGGGTTAGGTGAAAGCTTCACCCGTGGCTCTCACCGAACCTCTAGGAGGCAACGTGTCTCGACTGCGGGTCCCACCGTCTGCATGTTTCTCTACCGTCACATGCATGTCTTTGAGGAGCAATTGGGAAACTTGAAAAAACTTCGTCTGAGGCCATTGCCGGATTCGACGGAACAGGAAGGCCCGGAAGAAGTAGGCTAGGCGGCACCTCCAAGCCAACACACCAGGGAAAAAAGGACTTTTCAACCTGATTGATCCGCAAGAGTGTAGATCTTGCACTCTTGGTTGCAGCGGCATGGAGATGCGGCAGCAAGAAGCTCTTCGAGTTCGTGCCATGACAGAGGTAGGGCATTTCCTTCAAAAGGGCAAAGTCATACCTGGGTTACGACGGGAATGACATGGACAAGTTGGCAGACTCCTGCGTAAATTGGTCAACATAGCACAGGAAGCTAATTAATCGGAATCAAAAATATTATCTCCAAAAGCAAACAGGATCTGGGTGGCAGAAGTATAGGAAATGGTGAGCGAAAGAAATAATGAAAAACCGGAGCAACAAATGGGTGAAACCCAGAGCTCAGAGCATTCTCGATTTCCTATTTGTCCTGTTTGTTCACCGGTTCTTATGAGCGTATTCATTTTTTCCTTTCCTAGGAATTTCGTTCATGTTTCCTATTCTTCCTTTCAGGATAAGTTAAGAACATGCAGGAAATCCTCGATGCCCTCACATTTTTCCTATTGTTGTCCTATTTGTAGCCTAAACTTTTACTAAATGAACTATTTGATTGTACTACCGGCTTGTATTTTTGAAAACACAGTGATTCCTGAGTTTTCTTTTTTCAGTGTAAATAGGCATTTCACAAATATGCAATGCCGTCTTAACACTTGGGAAGAAGTTGAGACGCCAAGACTGCCCGCAAAGAGGTCACTGAGCAACTACTGGCCTCAAGGCGATGACTAGTGACCAGAATCGGCCTCTGAATCATGAGGCCTCGGTGACCTGCAAAAGCACTCTGGCCCAATGCGACCTTGTCTTCAGGCTCTTCACGGACTTCCTGCCAAGCATTGTCCTGCCTGCGAAGCCAAGGGAACTGGAACCCTGAACCTCAAGCACGTAAACTGGTGCGTGCGTGTTTGTGATGTATGTTGTGTGTGTGCGTAAAGTAAAGGATAAGAGTACATAAATGAGAAGAACATTCACATATATTACATATATATATACACACATACATTATATACATACTTACTTAATTATTCATGTCTGAACAGAGAGAGAACAAACAAAAACAGCACGCATGGATTAATGCTAGTATGTACGTATGCATGTATCTGTGCAGGTAGGTAAGTACGTATGTATGCCTCATGCATGTGTGCGCGTAGGTAGGTAGTTGAGAACATATATCTATACATATATATATATAGATATGTATATTATGTATTGATGTATGTACGTATGTATGTCTGTCTGTCTGTCTGTCTGTCTGTCTGTCTGTCTGTATGTCTGTATGTACGTATGTATGTATGTATGTATGTATTGTCTGCCTGTCTGTCTGTCTGTATGTATGTATGTATGCATGTATCTGTGAGTACCATGTCCGTGTATGCAGAGGCAGCCACGCAGGCTAGCAGACAGGCAGGGCAGGCAGGCAGGCAAGGATGTATGCATGCATGTACACTTGTATGAGTAAATGTATGTATATGTACCTATGTAATTTTCTTGCTCTCTCTCGCTCTCTTTTTTTTCT
This sequence comes from Symbiodinium necroappetens, assembly GCA_905231915.1. NCBI lineage: Eukaryota > Dinophyceae > Suessiales > Symbiodiniaceae > Symbiodinium > Symbiodinium necroappetens. The sequence continues at coordinate 12,687 of CAJNJA010079086.1, forward strand.
CTCTCTCTCTCTCTCTCTCTCTCTCTCTCTCGCTCTATATATATATATGCATATATAGACATAGATACAAACGTATGTATGTATATGTATGTACGCATGCATGCATAGGGATATGTATGTATGTATGTATGTATGTATGTATGTACATATGTATGCATGTATGTATATATGTATGTGTGTATGCATATCTCAGCATCTATGAACACACACACACACACATGTTTACACACATGTATATGTATGTGTATATATATATATATTGAATATACGAGGGCTTCAACTCTATGACTATGCTGTGTGTACACATGCACGCACACTGAAACATACGACTAGTCGACTTCCTGTTAGTTTCGCTATCTTCCTTAAGACTTGGAGCGCGTAATGCTCCAAGGAATGGAACATTGCAGCCAATCAAACCCGAAAACCCAGGGTCCCAGGTGCGCAATACAAGCCACAAACGCAACCCCTAAACCTTAAACCCTAAACCCCCTAAACCCAAAACCCCCCCATGAAGAGTCAGGGGTGCCGCACTGACATGCCCTTCAGCGGCCTCGGTGGTGAAGGTGCATCGTCTGCCTGTTTGAAAGGTGAGCGTGATGTTCTTTAGGTTCATACAACCAGTCTTCTGCATAAAGGCCTGAAGAATTGGGATCATCCTTCCCAGGATTCCATATTCAAACCCTTGCTTGTAGAGGTCCCACCCAAAGACCAGAGACTATAGCTGACCAGGTTCGAATTGCCCACATCTTTCAGAACTTGATTGCTATAGGGTTGGCTTCCTTAAACCGTATGCTGCTTTTCGTGGTGAAGCATAAGCTAGCATCGCCGCAGGCAAGATATGGGAATGTAGCGAAGACTCTTCAGTATTACCCTAAATCCATTACCCTAAACCCTAAACCCTTAACACCTAAAAAAATGTGCTGCCACACATGGGAAGCCGTGAACTTGGGAGCGAGCTGGATGCATGCTGTTGTCACTGGAGTTACGTTCCGGTTTGAGGTTTCATTACTACATTATAATGCATTCTAGTACATTGTAGTATATCCCAGTAGCTATGGTATAGAATGTGATAGCATTTTTAGATTTTAGAGTACATTGTAGTCTTCTATACTATAATATTGTATAGTATACTGTAGTAAAGTATAGCAAACCTATAGGTGAGCCCTTGAAGCGATTCAGTGACCCGGTCTTCAGAGGAAAGACAATTCGAAGGAGAGCAACTTGCGTGCTTGGTTCCCACGCACCGCAGCGAAACATGCCCAGTTTTTCTTCGAAGTGACTCTATTGCCTGCTGGAAGCTTTCTACTGCGAGTTCTACTAAGTCAAAAACATCGCTTGCACAAACACGAAGAGGCTGCCAGGCTTGTGTCTCCAGACCGTGGAAGGGTCTGACGAAGCCCGATCCGGAAGCCACCTTCGAGAAGGTATTGATCTGCATCACCGCCAACTTCACCAGCTTCTCGACTAGCTCCTCGCTGGGTCATCCAGGGTCTCTACAAGCTCATGTAAACTTCAGGTCAAACTCGAATCAAGCTTGGGAAGTTTGTCGCTAGCGCTTGGCTCCCGAGCCAGACTCTTTCGCAGGGCCGGCCTAGCGACATGATCGTCATCACCGTCGTCATTACCAGCAGCAGCCGTAGTCGTCGCAGTAGTGCATAGAATGTACTACTCCGAACCTAGCAGGTCTTCTTTCACCAACGGCCACTATTGCAAGTTATCTCACTTGTTTAGATTGCGTTGAAACTCGCGTTTGAGTCTCTGTATTCTATTTCAGAACCTGACCTTGCAGAATTCGGGGCGTAAATAAGGCATATAGAAGGAAGCAGCCGACAGATGTTGTCGAAATTCATTGAACAACAAGGACCGATGCGGACACAGGTCCCTCGCTTCAGTCAGTAATCGGATATTAAATATTTACCTGGCAATTCCAAATCTCGCGCTTCCGCAGGGACGGCCCCAAAGGCAGTACGGACCTCGAACAAGCTTCCACAGTACGGCACACCAAGTCAGTGGCAGTGGAAGTGCAGTAGTCGCAGTCAGTCGTCGACGAAACAGCTGCAGAAATTGCAATCGTTGCTGAAAAGGTTGTGGTAGAGGCAGAGGTAGCGGGGGTGGGGGTTGGTAGTAGTCGTAGTCATAGTCGAAGTATAGCAGCGGCAGTGGGACGAAGGCAGCAGCAACCGCAGAACCTATAACAGAATGAGGGATAATGAGGGCAAGAGCTGTTGGAGTTAATACGATGGCCCTTGCGAGACCCTAGATTGAACTTCAGGCGCCTGCGGTTGCCTGCTTATTGCTTACTGACTGTGCTGTAGAGCATACAGGCTTTGGCTCTCCCTCTGTGCAGCAGATGTCGGTCAAGGGATGCTCCTCCTGTGTCTCTCCACCACGCGAGTATGTACCTGCCACAAGTGATAGTCATGAGGATTCTCCAGAGGCCAGCGCCGGCATGCAACTTGCCAGCAACGGGCCCTACGCAGACGGAGCATCGTCTATCGGACTTTGGGGAATTTGGGGAGTTCTAGTTCAGTCCCTGAGGTTGCATCGTCTTTGCCACAACCACCACTGGCACCGTGCGTCCACTGAGGCTGTGAGACTTTTTCTTTCAATTGCATGTAGACTGTAGACGACTCTAACCCCAATCCCTGTACATTGAGCACCTTTGCTTTCTTGTGTCGTGAACCAGCTGTTCAATGCATGGTGGTGATGTCGCCGTCGTTGTTGCTGTTGCTGTTGCTGTTGCTGTCGTTGTCGCTGTCGTTGTCGTTGTGGTGGTTGTTGTTGTTGCTGCTATTGCTGTTGCTGTAATTGTTGTTATTGTTATTGTTGTTGCTCTTGTTGTTGTTGTTGCTGCTGCTGTTGTTGTTGTTGTTGCTGCTGCTGTGGTCGGTGTCCTCGTCGTCGCGGTCGTCGTGGTCGTTGTCGTGGTCGTGGTCGTGGTCGTTGTCGTTGTCGTTGTCGTCGTCGTCGTCGTGGTCGCTGTTGTTGTTGTTGCTGCTGCTGCTGCTGCTGCTGCCGTTGCTCTTGTTGTTGTCGTTGTGGTGCCGTCGTCGTCGTCGTCGGCGGTGGTGGTGGTGGTGGAGGCGGTGTCGTTCTTGCGGTTGTTGTTGTCGTTGTTGCTGATGGCAATGACCATGATGATGATGATGATGATGAGATGATGTTGATGATGATGATGACGATGATGATGAGGATGGTGATGTGATGACGATGATGATGATGATCATCATCATGGTGATTGTGATAATGATGGTGGTGGTGACGAATAATGATGATGGCGAGGATGACGCCGATGATGGTGATGCTAAAGATGTTGGAATTACTGATTGCTATGTTCATGGTGAGGATGGTGATGGTTTGGACCAGGAGGATGATAATAACGGTAACCATTATAATGATAGTCAGCATGATGGCACAGATTTCGGTGACGATGTTGTTGATGATATTAATGATGATGCTGGTGATGATGATGACGATGATGATGATGATGATGATGATGATGGTGATGATGGTGATGGTGATGGTGATGGTGATGGTGATGGTGATGGTGATGCCCATCATAACTTATGGTAATCAGGCGGACCATGCGGAGGATGGCGACGACGACGAGGGATTACGAAAACGACATCCAGTCGACAACGAAACACGACGACGACGACTACGACTTTGGCATTTGGCAACGACGACCACGACGGCGGCGGTGCCGGCGCCCGAGCGCCGCACCCTCCACTTCCTCGCCCCCAAGGTTTTGCTGTCGCCTCAGGAGGCCCGCCGCCGAGAGCCCGAGTCTAAAGTTAATGAAATGATGGTGAGAGGCCCCTGTGGCTCTTAGGGTGACAGTTCTTTGTGGAGAGTGCAACTCGACCTTGAATATGATGCTTGGGAGGGATGCTGTCATGGCGAGTTGCTGCACTGTCGACCAAGATCCCGATCGCAATGTGAAAATGTAGTCAGTCCGCAATCATGTTGAGACGGGACGTGCAGCGACAAAGAATACAGCGGCTAGTTACTCCAGAGAACGATCGGAGCAAGAGCCCCGCGAAACAACGCAGCGTGTGCAGCTGCATGAAGCAAACCGTCAGTCGACGACAGCAGCAACTCTGCCAACCAGTATGGGCCAAAACATAAGTCAAACAGGGTAATCAACTATCGTCACGAGTCTGCATCCCCTCCTCCTCACAGTGCCGAGGCACGTCACGAAGCTCGAATGCCGGAGGCAAGGGATGTCTTCGGCCCTCGAGGCCTGGGTACTTCGCATCGCGCGCGTGGGGTTCTGTGAGAGCTTCCGGGGGTTCAGAGCCTGGGCAATGACGGTTTGCTCACGCATCTGTAGCTGCACGCAGACCGTGTCACGGCTGTTATTGGGGCAAGTGAGCCGGCACCTGCGATTGGCCCCAGCTTTCAGAGAGTTTCGAAAGCTTTGGGGTAGAGTCAGCAATGGTGCGTGCCTCCGTTTCAAACTATGCTGGACATTCCCACGGTACCCTGTGCAAGCCCTGGCACCCTGATAGAAACATCCCTAAACGCGACACCCCTATGTATACTCTTATCCTCCAAGCTGTAAAACCCAAACCCTGTGTATCATCTAAGCCCGAAACACTGAGTCCACCCAGAACTTGTAAGACAGTCTCTTATACTTCCACAATGTATGCAAGCGTACTATAAGGTACCGTAATGTACCATAAATGCAGAACGGAAGTGCAATGGGGATTTGGCGGGCCTTCGGCTGCACATATGGCAACCGACGGTCGACAAAGAGACCCTGAGGCCGAAAAAGAACCAGGGCCATACACGAATATGATTCTGGATAGCTCTCTGAATCAGGCTCCCTCTTATAAGGTCCTTATTGTAAAGGTGCCGTAGTATTTTGGGCACCTGAATGAAAACGGGGCCCTGATTCAGGGAACTACCTTTATGGCTGAGGACGCCATTCTTCACAGAAACCCTCGGGATGACCTCCTTGCATAGGCTTCTTGGGCCCCGCACGGCCGAAAGTCTGCCCTGACTGCCCTCGGACGAGCGATCCTGCAACAAGGAAATCGTTGAAAAGGCCTCAGAATATGAGCACCCTGAACATCGAGGATTCTTGACTAAACCAGCCCCTATGAGCCGCCCAAAGCAGTCAGGGCTTGCTTGATCTTATCTTCGAGTTCCGCGCGCGCGCGGGTTGAAAGTGCTCTGGCCTGCTCCACGGCGTCCGGGATTGCTGAGGTTTCAGTGCGAGGCAGTTGGTGCTAGGGTAAGCCTCTATATATGTATACATATATATATATATATGTTATATATATATGTTATATATATATTTTTTTTATATCTATATATTATGTATTAAAAAATATATATATATATATTCTATATTCTATATTCTATATTCTATATTCTATATTCTATATTATACATTATATATTATATATTATATATAATCTATTATATACTATTCTTATATGTTATACATTATCTATTATATATTATGTATTACATATTTATTGTCTATTTATACAATACAATATAATATAATATATAAGCTAGAAGGTCAAAGGAACGGGGATTCACTGGGTCGGCCTCTGGTCCAAGGCCGCTTTTTTCAGACCCATCCTGAGAAGAAAAAACCATGGACCGAAGAGGACTCGACGGTAGCCTCTTTGTGTCCTCTCAGTGCCAGACATCGCCTGATTGGTCTGCTCATCCAGGGCCATTTCCTGTGCATTTTAGGCGTTGAGCAAAGGCTGTTCGACCCTTCGACGCAGCTCCGCGCCTGCATCTTCACCTGCTGATCCATGTGAAGCCTCAGAAGGCATCCCAAAGAGGCCCAGAAGAAGCATATATCGAGAGAGCTCATGGCAGCAAGGCTTGCTTCTGCTGCTCTGCCGCCTTAGCTGAGGCACAGAGGCACAAAACCCCCGCGATGTCCGATGAGATCATCCGACCTCATGGAGCTGCTTCTTCCTCTCAATGTTTTGCCTGGCTGAGCCAAAAACCCACAAAAGGACGCAGGGCCTTCCTCCTTTGCCCACACGGAAGCTTCGAGGAGCCGAGTGATTACGATAATGTGGTGTTTCAGGTGCTCACTTCGAGACCTTCTGGTGGATATGCAGTTTGTCTTGTCGGAATACGTGCGGTCCACTGAAGCTGACTTCTGGCTCTTGAGATTTCATCCGGAGTGGGGGAGACTATTGCGAGGGAGAATCCGCGCAGAGGACATAAGCACGACGGACTCGTCCCGGGCTGTTGCATTCAGCTGAACAAGTACACCCTCAGAAAACCTACAGACTTCAAACTTGCAATGCCGACTGCTGCAAGGACTTGTTCCCTTCCTCGAGTTGCAGGTCCAGGCTCCTACCAGCATTCACACGAACGTCGGACGCTTGATTTGCTCGCAGGGCATCGCGAAGCTGCACAGCATGCCGTCCTGCAGTAGGCCTTCTTCTGCTCTTCTATGGACGCCGGATCCGGAAAACCACGAGTGTAAGGTCCCTTGGCATCTTTGGATGGACTGCGTGCGACCACAGTCACTCAGCTCCAGGCATCTAAATCGTCACTGCTCGCCGGGGATGCCTTGTGCAAAAGTTCACCGCGCGGGCCATCGACCATGTACGCTTGCCCCAAACTTGTTCTGCTGAGCATGCTGCAGCATCATTCTGGGAGCCTGCGGGGGCAACCGACGGACACGGAAGATGAAGATTGCATTTCAGGAGTCTTCGAACCAAGAGACTCGAGACAGGAGCAGCATACACCTTACGAGAACTTGTCTGCCAAGTGCGCAGCTATACATTGGCTCACAATTCTGCACAGGTGAGGCTGTAGCAGGTCCAGCTTGTGCAGGCATCGGAATTGCCACAGAGCCACTGGGACCAGCCTGAACGCGACTTCGATCTTGCCCGCGCATCTGCAGACTCTCTAGGACTACATTTCCAGACTGTCTCCACCAAGAAATGCCCCAACCTCTCAGACCCTGAAAAATCTTTTTTGGAGGAGCGCTGGATTACCCATATATAATCATTGGCCGAGGATTGCAAAGAGATAGAAACGGCTCACACGGAGCTTGCAGCACATTGCTGAGGGAACACTACAATGACAAGAGCGTTCCAAATCTCCCGGCACGACTTGTGAGCTAACACAGCGACAACGGGCATCGGCGCACAATTTTTAAACTCCAGTCGATGTTTCTCTTGTCCTGACTGCGTGCCTGTATCTCGCATATTTCTGACTACTCCAACGTTCTGAGCATTTCGTTTATGTGATTGGCTACTTTGCATATTCGTCTAATTAATTGAAACATGCAATTGCTGCTTGGCTCTTTCTGCTATACACCTTGTTGATTCAAGTACTCTGCATTACTACTTTCAGCTCAGCTTGCCTTTTCAAACGCTCATTGTCAATGATCCTTGCTCACGCATATCTAACACAACTTTGGTGGCACGGGTACTCGTCGTGATTCCATGCTTCGCACGTTATGGACCTTCTACTTGTTCACTAAGCTCTACGTATTCGGCGCGCCGGACATACTTCGTTTCAATGTGCCAACAACACCCTGCAAGAATTAGGCAACATAGTTGAGTCTCTCTAGGCCACCGGCCATCATGGTTGGACCAGGGCTGGCGAAGCCTTACTGGAAAAGGCAAGCGTGATTCAAATGCTTGAACCTGCTCCACCGCAGCCCGGCTGGGTCAGGATGACGGCAGCTCGTTAGCAATGCTGTCTGTTCATGCTCTCAGCAGCAGCAGCAGCAGCAGTGGCAGCAGCGGTAGCTGCAACAACAATGACAAAATCACTATCATCAACAACGAAATCATCAACTCTATCACCACCACGGTCGAGCCGGCTGATTCTGAGTCTGCTGAAGCTGCTACGATCCCCTACTACTGTTACGACTACTGCTACTACTATACTACTACTACCACCACCACCACCACCACTACTACTACTACTACTACTACTACCACAGCTGCTGCTGCTGCTGCTGCTGCTGCTGCTACTACTACTACTACTACTACAACTACTCCTACTACTACTACTCCTCCTACCACTTCTTCTTCTTCATTCGCAGCGAGGATGTCTTCGCTTAGCGTCCCTTTGCAGCAGCTTTGAGCCGGCGCCATGGGCGCACTCCATTTAGGAGCCTGGTTACAAGATTGCCCCGACACTAATGTCAGCAGGCGTTTCGTCTTGAAAGTGATCGAGCAGCTTGAAAGTAAAAGTGTGCACCCCATCATTTCGTCACAGGATGCTTCACAGCATCCATGACACTCATCCCCGTTGTTAGAAGAACCTGCATCGAGCCAATACGACAAGATATGAATCACGAGCCACACATTTGGGCAGACGAGAATACTGCCTGGCAGATCGTCGATCATCAGTTCCCCAACAAGAGCCCCTGGGCAGAGCGCTCGGCTCCAGAAGCATGGAGGTCTAGTGCCCCGAGTGTAACGACTCACCATGATGTAGAATGACTGCACTGACAGTG
>CAJNJA010079097.1:0-21150 GCA_905231915.1 Symbiodinium necroappetens
GGTGGTGGTGGAGGAGGTGGTGGTGGTGGTGGTGGTGGTGGCGGTGGCGGTGTGGTTGTTGGTTGGTGGTTGTTAGTTGGTAGTTGTTGGTTGTTGGTTGTGGTTGTGGTTGTTGTTGTTGGTGGTGGTGACCGGTGGTGACCGGGTGGTGACCGGTGGTGACCGGTGGTAGCGGTGGTGACCGGTGCTGACCGGTGGTGACCGGTGATGACCGGTATGGTGGCTGGTGGTGGTGGTGGTGGTGGGGGGGGTGGGGGTGGGGGTGGGGGTCCCGCCTCCGCTTGGGAGTGTATGGGAGGCTTGCGGAAGTCCGCGAAAAAGGGGGGGAAACCAGGCGGGGCGGGGGGGAGCTTGCGGGGAGCCGGCGGAAGTCCGCGGGAGTCTGCGGGAGTGTACGGGAGGGGGGCAGGGGCAAGAGTCAGCGGAAGTCCGCGGGAGTTTGTGGGAGAGGCCGGACAGGCCAGGCGGCGAGGGGGGGGAAGGGTGGGAGGGGGTTCCGTGGGGGTTCCCGTGGGGGTTCCGTGGGGGTTCGGTGGGGGTTCCGTGGGGGTTCCGTGGCGGTTCTGTGGGGGTTCCGTGGGGGTTTGCGTGGGGGTTGCGTGGGGTTCCGTTGGGCGGTTCCGTGGCGGTTCCGTGGGGGTTCCGTGGGGGTTCAGCCGTCGGTAGGTGTCCACCCTGTCCTTGTTCGGGCCGAAAATGTCTCCAACGTTGTGGCACGGACCCTGTCCTCGTTAGGGCCGAAAATGAAATTTTTCGGCTCTAACGTTGTTGGGGTTCCGTGGGGGTTCCGTGGGGGTTCCGTGCTGGTTCCCATGGGGGTGCGTGGGGGGTTCGCGTTGGGGTTCCGTGGAGGTTCCGATGGGTGTGTCGTGAGGTGTTGCTTTCCCCCACCCAACCCCCGCCGCTTGGCTTGTGCGGTGGTGGTGGTTGTATGGAAGGGACCCCCCCCCACCCCCCCCCACACCACCCCCACGCAACCCGCCACGGAACTTTGTTGAAACAACCGAGTTGGGGTTCGGGTTGCTTACCACCCCCCTGGGAGGGGCCCGGCTTCGGCAACAGTTGCTTCAACTGTGTCATCTGCTGGGTCCATTGCACCTGTCATCATGTGACCTCGGATTCGATGTGAAACCTTCCTGCAGCTTCTTCTCTAGAACCACTTGGTGCAAGTCAGCACGCCGTTCCCCCGATGGCAGCTTCGCCGTCGAATACGGGACGATGCGATCAGTGTGAACAGTTCTTTGGCCAGCTCGATCGCTACTGCGATCCCGATGAAGCGGTACAGGTTCGATCGGCCAGGTTCAGACGCCTCGAGAATGGCGAGATGGTTGCTGAGGGTAACGAGTGCCAGCCTTGTGAGGCAAGCCGTGTTGCTAGAGGTTCTATGAGTGGTAGTCCTTCCGTCTTTAGTAATTTCTAGCAGTCGTGTCGATTTATATTTATTATGAGTCAGTCATGAGTCATTCATCCATACTCCCCTGCCAGAAGACCCGAGCCACGAAGTTCGGGAGAATCAAGTTGCAAGATCTCAAGAAGCTTCGTACCGAGCACCCAGCCACTTGGGAGCATTTGGTTGAACTACTGTGCCGTTGCAGCTGTGGGTTGAATTGGTTGCCGGGTTCGATCAGGATATCGATGAGAAGTTCCAGGAGCACCGTTGCGTGGCTTCCCGACCAGGTGCCCGAATGCCCAAGGAAGGTTTCGATGTTTCGGCCTACCAAGAGCAGCAGACGAAACTTATCTCGAGACAACCAGATCTTTTGTCGGTGTGTGATTGTGATAGTGATAGCAAAGCACGGTCCTTGTCATCATCATCATATCATATCATATCATATCATATCATATCCAGATATCCAGTCAGTCTCCTTGTCAGTTCTTGTCATTGGAGTCATTGTCATTGTAAGTTGTTGTCATGATCATTGTCATCATTGTTTTCGTTCGAGGTATGCTGACAAGTTTGCAGAAGCTTGGTGGCTCCCTCTCGACGTTTTCATCACGGAAGCAGGTGGCAATCCCTTGCAATTGAAAACGCAGGAGAAAAAGATCGAGTTTGCCTTGAAAGTTGGTGCGAAGCGCATCAGCTGGGATGATGGCCAGCCCGGGGTCATTCAAAACCTTTATGCAGATGGACGCAAGAAACTGCATATTGGTGTGAAGAGCGGAACAACGAAACGCCAGGACCCTCGCTTGAAACCACAACCCTGCACAAAGTTCAGGGTCGAGTGTTCTGGGATCGTTTGGGTCGGTGACCGGTGTATGGTGCAGTGCGAGGTGGCGGCGCATTCTGGATAAGTAGTCTAGAGTCAGAGTCTAGACAGGCATGCGGCCTGGGTGTGGGTGTGGGTGTGTGTGTGTGTGTGTGTGACTGTGTGTGTGTGTGTCTGTGTGTGTCTGTGTGCGGGTGTTCGTGTGTGTGTGTCGATAGATATATATGATATGATATATGATATATTATATATATATAAATATTTATTTATGTGTGTGTGTGTGTGTGCGCGTGGCTGTGTGTTATGGTCTGTGACGGTCTGCGTGTACGAGTCTACAAAGTCTACTGTTGTATCAACTGTATCGACTGTATCGTATCATACAGGAATTACAGGAATCATTACACGGTATGTGTACCTGTCTGCATAATAATTTATCATATCGGTATTGCATGGTGCTTCAGTTGTTCGCAGTATTGAAGGAGGATGCGGATGCTGCCGGGAATGCTGATTTGTGCGAAGCAAACTTTGCGGCTGCGATGGGAAGCCACTCGCTGCTTATGCAGGGTTCTGCGGACATCCATCCTTCCAGGCTGGTGAATCTCCCAGAGCCGTCAGACGTCGACTCTACCATGGAGGCTGCCGAGGCTTCGGCAAGTCGCCCGGATGATCGCCGTGGGATGAGTTTCGGAGTGTTTGATGCTATTCCTCACGAAGCGGAAGAGCTGACGAAAACAGCTCGAACGGCCGAAGCCAAGTCCAAGCGCCGCAGGATGGGCCAGTCTGGAAAGAGTGCTGGTGTTTTGGATGCACCGCTTCAGCTGCCAAACTTCGGCAACCTGTCGCAGCCGCCATCGCAGCTGCTGCCGAGCGCTTTCAAGCAGCCAGGGGCAGTGGGAGCCGGATCGAATCGACCTTCTGGACAGGCCTCCCCGGGAGCGGCGCCGACCAAGAAGACTACTGAGCTCATGCAGAAAGCCCAGGAAGCATTCAAGAAGCACCAGGACACCTTCACTGACTTGGGCATTTGGGGCAACAAGATCCGCAAGAGAACCCTCGAGCAGACTGTGAAGAGCTTGTCGACTTTGTCATCCCAGCTCCTCGCAGCCAATCACGAACCAGCTACCGAATTGAGCTGCGCGATTTCCGCATGGTGTGACTCTGCAGAGGCACGTCACACGTGCCTCACGAACATCCGCGCAGCCCCCTTCAGCTACCTCATGGAGCCGTGCACGGAGCTATTGGAGCCAGTCCAGATGCTGTCCATCCCGATGCTATCCAACATCATCCTCTTCGTCGCGGCTGAGTGCTTGAAGCTTCTGGACAAGGTGAGGTGAGTTTTGACTGGGCAAGGGAATTAATAAATAATAATAAGGGGCGAAGGGGTCAAAAGATCGGGTTAAGACAGGGAGGGGACGGGTCTGAGTTTGGGTGGGCCGCTGCATCGTAAAAGCCAAATCAATCCACATTGCTTTGATTTTCGCAGGAGGACAGAGAACACGACGGCAGCGCCAAGTTCTTCAAGCTCGCGAGCTGTTCCCGCCAGGACTTTCTCAATGTGGGCATTGTGTACTCCGCTGCAACGCAGCAGACACCGCAGAGCTCCCGATCGGATACTGGCACGCTTAACAGCGTGGCCGCGAATTTGCAGAGCCAGTTGCTGTCCTTGTGGCTGGACAAAGTCGTGCGGTGCAAGACCGCTGATCGCTTCCGCATGATGGTGGGCATGTGCCACGGGTTACGAATTTAGGCTAAAGTAAAAAATCAAGTTATTATGGGCTTGTGGGTTCAGTGGTTTATGCTAGGGGGTTATCAGTTTGTTTGCTGGCTAGGGGCTTGGGGGTTTGGGGGTTTCGGGGTTTAGGGATTTAGGGGCTTAGAGTTTAGGGGTTTAGGGTTTAGGGGTTTAGGCTAGGGTTTAATTTACGGCCTATGATACCGCCGCATACTGCATATTCTGTTTCCGTATACCGTATACCCTGTATACTGTATGTAATGCTACTGCTAGTGCTATTGCTACTGCTGCTGCTGCTGCTGCTGCCACTAGCTACCCACTGCCAACTGCCTCTCGGGCTGGTGAATTTCTTCATGCTATGTGGCTATGTAAGCTATGTAGCACACTGACACATTGTGCAATCCTTCAGGTGCCCGGTTCCTCGCATGGAGCTTCTCAGGCTTCCTTCGGATTGGAAGCCAGCGCAAACGGACCTGGATTGCACAGCGCTTGCTCAGTCCTACACCTCAGCTGCCAAGTTTGACATGGCAGCGCTGAGGCTCATGGCAACCTCAGACTGGAGCAAGGCCGACATGCAGTGAGGGAGTGGACTCAGACTCATAATCAGATTCATTACTCATGAAACCAGTACTTACAGACTTACTTACAGACGATTAATTAATTAATTACCATTTAAACAGAGAGGCCAGCCCAATGGACATCCACATTGCCAAGACGGTTGTTGATCTTCGCGGGCAGCTGTCAATGAAGCTGCAGGCTCTTTTGCGTTCCGCATCCGGAGCACCGAAGCCACTCGGCTTCACTGCCTGGCTTTGTTTGTCTGTGTCAAGTCCAGTGACCAGTGAGTCTAATGCCAGGATCAGGATAAGTAGGATAAGTTAGGATAAGTTTTGGGTTGCAGGAAATTATCGAATTATCACAACAGGGTCGGTCTTGTCCCCTTTCCGTGCTAGGACCTTGTGGAGTGCGATGGAGACAGCCAGCAAGCGGGCTATCACCGCTGCCAGTGTGGCTGCTAACGTGCGATCCGCCGTGGCGGCATTCCCTCACACCGCCTTGCAGCAAGCTCAGGAGAAGAAGACCGTGCTGCCTTTGTTGGTCGAGGACCCCGGCACGATTCGGAGAGCCAGCAATGGACTGGCAATGGATGTGATGTGATAAGCTGGATGGATAAGGTAGCCACTCGTAGCCTTAATATTCTTGATGGGTTCTTCATTCTTTCAACTTCTTGTGAGGCGGCCCAGATCGGGGTCGACTGTGCCCTCAGCGCAAACGAAGATTTGAAGGCAGTGCCGCAGACGGGAGATATTGAGAAGGACAAGATCGACTCACTGCAGACAAGTATCGCTGCCGTGGTCACTCGGACTTGGCACTGGTCATAGTCCAAGGCTATGAGGTTGTTGCAACGACCCTCAAGCCTCAAAGGAGAATCGCCCCGCCCCCTGTAATAGAGGGCCGGTTGCCGCTTCTTGATTTCTGGATTCAGGAGCAGTTGCTGAAGGAAGTCGGCTGGCGCGTGTTGCCAGACGCCTGCCGGGCGCTGCAGGCAGAGACCTTCTTCTTAGCAGAGCCGGCCCCGGAAGTTGTCCAGTTGGCCAACACAAAAGTTGCAGCCCTGGGCAAGTGGCTGCAGTTCTTTCAGGCGTCTGATCTCGATAGTCGATATGATAGAATAATAGTGGTTGAAGATTCCTGAGGATTTATAGAAATTTATAGTCTATTTCGGCAGGTTACCAGGTTCTAAAATATACATCCATCCTAGCGCAGTGGCGCACTCACTCGTTCGGAGTCTGACAGGTCAGTCCACAAGCTGACCGCTTGCACGCGGTGATCGGTGACTTGTTTGTGGACTTCTGCCACGTGCACAACCTTGCGATGACCATGGAGAAGAAGATGACGGCTGAGGCTTTGGCAACGGCTGTCAAGAGTTTGCACAAGCTCAACGCCAATCCCAAGATTGGCGACCTCCGTGCTCTTTTGGCAGAGTACGAAGCCACTGGCCCCTCGACGAACATAGAGCTCGAGCTAGGGTTCCGAGCTTCATGAGGTCTAGCTTTGAGTATGCCGTGAGTCGTGAGTAATGCTCCGTCCGTCTCAGTTTGATAAGATCCGTTTTGAATCGTAACATTAGTAATAGTAACATTAACATGATAGTATAAATTTGGCGGTTCTCGGAATTCGTTTAACCATGGGCTCTTGGCTGTGCTTAGGTCGAGACGCATCGCGGGACGACGAGTCTGTGACATCTTTGTTGGCAGCCGGACGGAAGCTGATTGAGATTTTCGATGGCCCCCAGAGGCTTGTGATCCAAGAGTCATGGCTCAAGGCAATGCTCCGCGACGGCAAACGTGCCGATCTCGAGCTGTTGGACAGCACCGTGATATGTGTCTTGGACACCGCCGCCGGGGAGTTCTGGCGAGCTGTGCAATGCGTGGGAGAGGCGTCTGAGCGAGAGGCCAAATTCCTTCCAAACGAAGGAGAGAAGCTGGATTTGTCCAAAGGCAATCTGAAGGATTTGGCCATGTATTGTGTGCAGCTTCAGACTGTCAGCGCTCCGGAGATGCACCGACTCGGATTGCCCGATGTGGCCGACAAGCAGGCGGCTGCTCGATCCCACCTCAAAGATGCGTTCACGTCGCTTTGCGAGGAGGTTGCTGCCACGAGGGAGTCTTTGAGCAGCCCGTACACTTCCTTCAAGAACATCCGTGCTGCCGTGCAAGAGTGGAATGAGGACCAGATTCGGCGTTTGCTGCCTAATCCCGACGAGGAGGAGGCCGGCATGGCCCGCACCGCAATCCAGGATTTGATCGTTGGCCCAGGGTCGGAATGTGCATATTGTCATATTGTCATAATGTGACTTTCACTGACTTTCTGACTTACCGGGACCCTTAGTAGTAGTAGTAGTAGTAGTAGTAGTAGTAGGGCCCTGATATTATTGGGGATTTAGGGTTTAGCCGGTTTAGGCTATGGGCTATGGGCTATAGGCTATATAGGCTATAGGCTATTAGATTTATGATTTAGGCCTTTAGGCTTAGGGCTAGGGTTTAGGTAGTAGGGTCGGTAGGGTTAAGTTACGTAGTTAAGTCAAGGTTGCAAGCAGCTGCGTGATCTGGAAGAAGCCTACTCGGTCCTTGAGGCTTGGGAACAGGACGCCATTTACAAGCACGCTGAGGTTGAACCCTCGTGGAAGTCGCTGCGCGACATGGTGAAGAAAGCCCCCACGGCTGTCGACATCTTCCTCGTGGTCGCATACATCATGGGCGCGGACATTGCGATGAGCAAGGTCCAATCCAACACGCACCAGCAGGTCACGCAGTACTTCCAGTTCTGCAGCACTCAGCTGAAAGTGGCGAAGAAGGACTTGCCCAAAACCCTGACGGACAGGCTAGATCAAGTGGTCAAGGAGCGAGTGGTTGAAATTGATATCGACCGATACAATAAGCTGAGGGTTTAGGGTTTAGGGGTTCGGTTTAGGCTAGGGGAGCCCCAATCCTACCCATACGCCCAGGAAGCGAAGCAGATGACAGCATCGGAGCCGTCCCCACGACCGAGCAAGGCCAAAAGGATGGCATGATGTCAGTGTATGATCATCATGATTCCGCGATGATGCTTACTGATCATCGTAGTGATGGCGAGACCGCCAGCGCGAGGCAGTTCTCTGTGGTGTCCTGTTTTGCAGCAAGCTGACATTTTCCGATCCAGCCTTTCCGCATTGATACTTAACTTAAGTCACTGCTTACTTGTCCAGTGGTAGCTCGTCTGGATTCGCCTTCAGCCGAATCCTGCAGCCTTGGCGAGATTTGTAGCTGTTGCTCTGACCAATCGCCTGCTGCTGCTTCGAGCTGCAACGGTTCCAACAAGATCGGAAAATAGTAGCTTCATCTAATGAGAGAACTCTGCTGTGCTAGTGTCAACATATTATACGGTATGTATGCTGTGTGGCTTTAGGCTTTAGGCTTTAGTCGTCATGTAATGCTGAGGTAGGGTCGGTAGAGTTTTCTCGCACGTTGACGTTGACGGACACGAGAACTGGTGTGCATCCTTCTGTGCTCCACCACTGACATTTGTGATCCCCAAAGCTCTTCACAGCTGGCAGCACACCGAACAGGCTGCATGCTGTCGGAGGCTTCACCGTGTGCCCGCCTGTGGCAACAAAAGCGAGTATGTCTGTATGAGCCACATTCATTGGTTGAAACCCTTCCGCAGTTGTGTGATCGATTGATATCTAAGTTGTGCATGCTGCATGCCGATGTGGCGCAGGATCTTCCGAAAGTTCGATCTACAGGGAACGAGAAAGTCAACGAGCCTTTGCAGAGGCAGCTTGCAGGTTTGCAGGAGAACCCTTTGTTGCAGCATCTTTCTGATGAAGAGATCTACGAGTGCCATGCTTGGAACGAGGGTGCTGCAGACTCTCCCTGAGTGTCTTGCGAGTGTGTGTGTGTGTGTGGGGTGTGTTTGTGCGTACTTTCAGCTAAGGCACGTCAGGGATGCGAAGAATCGGATGGGTGCAAGGAGATGGTCGCTAACCATCTCCCCACGCCAAGAGGCTATCGTCACCCTACTGTTTTGGAAAGCCAAGCTCGAGGGTTTGGATATGGACAACTTGTACGTGGACCTGGGGAAAAGCTGGGAATACAATGCCTTTCGTGACGATGGGTTCTTGCCAGCGCATCGCGACTGATTTGTAACTTTGTAACTTTAAAGGCCATGGGCCATGTGGCTGCGTGATGTGAGACTCTTCCTTCAGCTGAGATTGTATCTAGGTTGACAACGAATTCCCGCATCTACTCGTACGCATTGGGCAGACCACTTCACGGCTATGAGCTGTTGGGTTTGCGACGCGGCGAGCATCATATTTCATGACTCATGACTCATGACTCATATCTCAAATATCATATCATCATATCATATCACATGCCTTAGGAGTTAGGAGTCACTGTGTCGGAATCGAATTGGTTCAGGCAAGGCTTCCGCGTGGACAAGTTGTGCTTCAAGGGCTGCACGAAGTCCCACCTCTGGCCCTTGCTTGCTGGCTACTGTGCGATGAAAAGTCTTCAGTCTTCCTTTGTCGTTGTTGGGTTTGCTCGCCGAGGCTAATCACCCAATCCCAAATGTTAGGGATTGCGCAACCAGGTAATTGCATGAGCGTGCCCGTGATCGGCAGTGCCCTGCTGGCTGCTACTCGCACGGCATCAGGGTTTCTTTGTCCGTGGGGTTTCGTTTCGTGAGCTGCATGGCCTGAGGCATGTGTAGTTTTGCTATTTGCGAGTGCGAATGCAATAATACTTTAGTTGAGGTTCTTGCTTACGGCGATTTCGGCAAGACCCGTGGACACTGGCGGCAGGGGGTGGTGCCAACACCAACCTCTCAGGCAACGACCGTCCCTTTTGTAGTACAGGATGAGCCGGACACTGACAGTGCGGCCGAAAGTTGTATGAAAGATGCTGACGATCAGGATGAGGCAGACTAGTGAAAAATCACTGCAGGTGCCAATCCCATTCGAGTTTTGAGTTTTTCAAACTCCGCTTTGCGAATGGGCCAAGTTCAGATTGACAGCCACTGAACCGATGCTGCGATGCCAAAAGAAGAGCTTTCGGCAACCTTCCTGATGTTGCCATTTCATGTCCAGCACTTACACTGTTACTCACCTACATTATTTACGAGAATTTGCGTAGAATCCGACCCCGACTTTAACCCCGACCTTTGCCACCCAGTTTAACCCCGGGTTTGGGTCTAGTCTTAACGGTTCTACGCCGGCTTCAATGTGTGTGTGTATATATATATATACATACATACATACATACATACATACATATACACATGTGCATGCATGCATACATGCGTGCATGTAGGCATGCATGTAGCTATGTACTTAGGTCAATAATTGGCTAGGTAGGTGGGTGGGTGGGTAGGTGGGTAGGTGGGTAGGTGGGTAGGTGGGTAGGCAGGTAGGCAGGTAGGCAGGTAGGCAGGCAGGCAGGTAGGCAGGCAGGTAGGCAGGTAGGCAGGTAGGCAGGTAGGCAGGTAGGTAGGTAGGTAGCTTGGTAGGTAGGTAGGTGAGCAGGGAGGTATGTACACACATGCATACGCATGCATGTGCTTGTTTGTTTGTCTGCCTGCCTGTCTGTTTGCTTGTGTGTTCGAGTGCTTGCGTGTTTGTTTGCGCATGTGCCGTTTGCACAGCATTTTGTGTCTTTGTTTGTTTGAATTTTTGTTTGTCTGTTGGTTTGTTCGCTTTGTTCATACATTCAATCATACACACGTACGCAGACAGATGGCACACCACACACACAGAGACAAACATGCAGCACATGTCCAACCTCACAAACATAGCGGAAACAGCAGACTGTGATTCAGAACCACCAGGCCAACGATGGCCCGTTCAGGATGCTTATCTTCAACCTAGACCAGCTCCTAGGCCCTTCCTCCTCCCTCTACTGAATGTATGTCAGACGCAGACGACACTTGACACCCTCATCTAGCATGCTACATGTTGGGCATGGGGAGATCGGGATCAGCGAACATCTGAGGTCTTTGCATCAAGCTTCCTAGGAGTTGTGTTTTTGAGTTCTTTCGGGGTGGATTTCTTGGGGAGCACGGCGAGAGGCTTAGCATCTGCACTTGCGTCACGCGCCCGTCCAGACATGTAAAGAGCTTCAAGAGCAGCTAAGCCTCTGGCACGGCATCTTCAAGCGAGTAAGAATGGAAGTGCAACACCGAAAAACCTGAGCAGAAGGAGGCCGGCAAGCTCCTGCATCCGGGTCCCTCGATGGTTCCTCTAAAGCCTTTGCAGACGCTGCATGCAGGTTTAGCTTCATTTGGGGCCTGAAGACCGATGAGCAGGCGCGAGGGCTCTGGGGAAAGCGCATGGAAGCCTCGGCCCGGAGTTTGCTCTTTTGCCGTGCGTCTGCAGATGCTAGCCTTGGGGTTTAGGGGAAAAGGTTTGGGGTTTAGGGTACTTAGGGCTTAGGGTTTCGGGTTTCGGGTGTAGGGTTTAGGGTTTAGGGCATGCTTTCAAGGAAGACTTACAGGAACCCTTAGGGGTACCTTAAAGGTACTATAAGGATCATCTAGCATTCTGCAACCTCAGGTCTTGGAGCAGCAGGAAGAGTCAGTAGAAGAGGACCCAGGGCCGGTCCCGGCGCTCCCTGAGGGTTTTTTTCGAGGGCTCCTGTTACATGGGCCTTTTTGGGATGTCGGGTTTAGAATAAGGGATTTTAGGGGCTTCTCTTGGGGGGTTTTTGGGGACTCCCCGGCTTCGGAGTTTCGGGCTTCTGGCTTTGGGGGGGGGGGCTTCTCGTCTCAGGGGCTTCCGCTGCCACTGCAGCCTCCTATTTCGCACCAGGATCTTCAAAAGCAGCCCTGGGCGAACATCTTCGACCGCGCCAGGCTTCTGAACCTTGAGGCTGGGAACGCATGAACAGAAGTATTGCGTCTGTCTATCTATCTATCTATCTATCTATCTGTCTATCTATCGATATATCCATCGATCTATCTGACGATCTCTCTAGCTATCTATCTATCTATTTATATACACACATTGCATATGTACTGTATTATATATGTTGTATATTTTGTATGTGAACATCTTATATGAGGGCCTGGGTTTAAGGTTGTATTTAAGTTCCAGCGGATTTGCGGGTTCAGGGATAAGTTTTGATTTGGGGGGTTTGGAGTAGAGGGTTTTACCGTTTTGGGTTTTTTCGGTTTAGTGTGTAGGCTCCAGCGTTTTGGTCGTTTGGGCTGTACGGGCTCTCCATAGAGTAGAAGCACTGAACCCTGAACGCCAAACGCTGCTCGCCAAGCGGCCATTTGGACTTTCGACATCTTTCTGTTTGGCCTTTGTCTGCGAATGTTTCGTCTTGACGTCTTGGTGACTACTGAAAGGCCACATGCTGTGCTCATGATTGCTTCGTCTTCCACACCTTTTGCTGCACAGCATTCATTTCGCGCATCCGGATCACGATGTATTATGATGCACTGCTAGTTCTCGCGCTTTGCTTCGTAGGCTTTATTTCGCCTCCGTTGAATGCATGACTCCGGTCGTGCCAAGCATTGGGAACATCGGAAGACACACTGTAAATTTTTCGGCACAGATTGGATGCTTCGACAGCGGTCCGTTATGTGATCGGCGAAAGTCAAGTTCACGATCAGAGGGATGACAGATAAGCAGATCATCTGTCTCTGTGCATAGGTGTCTCCTCCGAGGCTCTTGAGCCTGCATTCGGCAAAGGAATATCTCTAAAGCCGATTGGGTGGAAGTCGAGATTGCTTGCCTCCACTTGCAGTGTGGAATCAAGGGCTGATGCAGTCGATTGGCGTTAGTGCTTGTTGCGGTTTTTGATGACGGAGTCTTGGAGTTTGATAGGTTTGCAGGCGCCGAGCTGAAGGAAGAACCTGAAAGACACTTCCAAATGCAGAGTCTCAGCCCAAGCTTTATATTAAAGTATATTATATTATCTTATCTTATATTATAATATCTTATATTATAATCTATTATATTATACTGTATCTTTTTATTTATATATTTTTTACATTATATTATCTGACAGAAGTGAGAGGCGACGCTCAAGGCGGAAGAAACCACGGTGCAAGCAGAGGAGAAGGCCTGGCAGAGCTGCAAGTAATTGCGGAGAAGATCTTTAAGACCCTAAGCTAGGCGTCTCAAAGCTGCAGGAAAGGAATGGGTTCAATCTAACGTTTGAGGAGCTTGTGCTTCTTGCAGGCCGAAAGTCTTTAAGACTTGCCGGGAGTAGCATCATAGTAGCTACAGTCTACTACATTCTGGTACAGTGGCACACTGGAGTCTCGGCATCCTCCGAAGCCTTGCCATGGGCCGTGCAGGACGTGGAGGTCAGTGCAAGCCGTGGGCAGGCCGGGGTGGCACGCTTGGAGCTGTTGATCATATGGGACTCTAGGGTTTAGGGTTTAGGGAGCTTTCCGAAAATTAGGGGTACCGTATTTTGGGGTCCTTATAATAAGGATCCTACAATTAAGGGTACTGTATTAGGGTCCCCTATTTTCGGAAACCCCCACATCATAGGATAGTACTTCGTTGTATCTTATAGTATAGTTGTAGTATGTCAGAGTATGCTGAAAGTATGTTATAGCTTAATATAGTCTGTTATAGTATATGACAACACAGTATATTTGTAGATGCGGACAGTCACCCAAAGAGCTTCAGAGTACTTTAGTATACTACAAATACACTATATTATCCTAGCGCATGCTAGAAAGTACCATGATCAATTCACTGGGCTCTGGGGCGTGGTTTTGTTTGAGTTCGCGTGATTTGTGCATTAGGCAGCCGGAGCGCGGGATCTCGGCGCTCTCCCATCATCCCAAAACCCTAAGCCCTAAGCCCTAAACTCAGGCCCTAAACCTTAGACCCCGAACCCTAAGCTGACCCTCAACCATTGAACCCTAAAGCCTAAACCTAACTCAGACCCTAAACCCTGAACTCGGACCCAAAACCTCAGACCCCAAAGCCTCCAGGACTTCCGCAGTGAGAGCAGCGCCTTCCGAAAAGACGAGCAGAAGCTGCAGGCGGGGGTCTGGCCCTCTCTCCGTGGCCGCAGTGCCGTGACGGTGTGTGACATTCCTTTGAATCTGAGTATCCCTATGATTGGTTTGGTTGGTAGTAGCATGATTCTTGGCAATGATATTGATGCTCCGACTTGTTATGTTTGCTTTGGGCCAAGGAGTCATGGAGTTCCTGACCTTTGGAAGCGCAGGGATAGGAAGTCGCCTTTTCAGCAGGAAAGGGCCCCCTTTGCTGTTGAGCAGGCATGCCAGCAGCCCTGTTTGTTTCTCGCGTGCTCCAGATCGCAAGCTTGTCTCAGGGTCTCAGCCGCCTTGCCGAGCGTCTCCAATTCGACGACAAGGCGCACCCACTTCCTTTCGCGGGTTTTGGAGGGGGACCCTAAACCTGAACCCCCAAGGCTTTAAGGGGGACCCTAAAGCCTAAACCCCAAACCTTGTTTGCCAAGCGAACATGTCAGGCCCGCTCACTGAGTTTGGGAGCCTCTCTGACAGCCCGAGGCCTCGAAGCCTTTCTAAGCCTCCGAGCCCTGAACCCCCCTAGCCAAAGCCAGCAACTCTGTGTTCTGAGCCGCGCAGGAGAGCGCTGAGCTGAAAGATCTGACGCAGAGGTTGCCCAAAAGCTGACGCCTGGAGTCAGCCAGCGGTGAAATGAAATCTTGCGAAATTCGAAGTCGCGGCAGCTGCCTGTTTGGTTGAGAGACAGGCATCTTCAAAAGCATAATTAGGCAGATAGATAGATAGACAAACAGAGAGGTGGATGGATAGATAGATAGATAGATATAACAGGCTCAGGCAGTGCTCGCCTCCACGGATTTTTCAAGATCTGGGATCGGCATTGTGCTGCCCATGCCGCAGGGATCGCAAGTCTTTCTCAGGGCCTCATCCGCCAGCCTTGCCCGCAGCTGCGCGGCTCTACAGCACAAAGCAAGGCACAGCACCGCGGTGAATTTGCAGAAACGGCACGTCTTAGTAAAGGAGGAAAGGATTCTCCAATTCAGGTGTCCGGCCGTTGAGAGTCTCAGAGCTCCCGAGCAAGCTTGGCTCTAAGTTGACAAAGGAAGGGCAAGAGGAAAACCTGACTATGTCTGCAGCTCTGTCGCCATGGCCTGCCTGAGCCCGAAGTGGCTTCTCGGGGGCGGCTTGGCCGCGGCCGGCGCATACTACGCCGCAGTGCCGCTCACCGGGAAAATGTGTTATCAGGTTTTGAGTCAGCGGCATAGTGTAGAGGCGTAGGAGTTTGACTAGTGCAAAGACTCTGCCGCACGCTCGCATCTTTCTTTCGTGGCCTGTTGTTGTGATGCGTGTATCTCTGCCAAGACTTAGCGAGATCCATGCTTCCCGTATCCAGACGCCATCTGCCGGAAGGAAGTACCGGCGCCCAGTGGTGGTCGTTGGAGGTGGGGCTTGCCGTTCGACAATCCCGAAGCTGGGGCTCAACACACCTTGGGCTATGCATATTCACTGGCCCACTGTTGCCGCAAGATCGTGCAGATCGGCCAGGCTTTGAATGGGTACATTTCAACTCCACATCCTATTGCACACTGTGCAGAGTAAGAAGGGGAGGGACGGAGAGCGGATTTTCCCGAGCCGGCGCCTGAAGGCGGTGTTATGGGGCTCAGCACCGCCGCTCGGCTTGCAGAGCGGGGCTACCGCGTCGTGGTACTGGACGAGAACCATCCGATCCGAGGCACACTTGGCCACTAGGGTTCAATCCTTTCGCGCAGCCTCATTCAGAAAAATCTATAGCTGAGAGTGCGTGGGAGGTGTTTTTTTGCTTTAGCGGTCAGCTCTTGAGCGGCTCTTGCTCGCCTTTTCAACTGAGGTAAAAGGCACACAAAACACAGAGCTTGATCAAGTCACAAGCGATTTAAAAGCCACAGAGTCTAGGAAGCTATCGCCAGACCCTTCGCTGGACTGGCCCGGATCGGAAGAAGCCCAGAGAAGCCCTACTCCCCCTTTGTCTGTGCAGGCTCCTGGGGGTCCACGAGAGCAAGCCACCTGCGTATGGAGGAAAGCACTAGGAAAGCAAGCTGGTCGATGTCATGACATGGCACAGGGCACAGGACTGCTCATCATGTCAACTGTCGGGCACCCCTTACCTGAACCTACGCTGCAGGATCCGGTGCTGCTTCAGATGAGCCTCTTTTCGATAAGGCTCCTCCGTGGGGTAGCAGCGAGAGCTCTTGCTCATATTGCCATGTGATCAGCATGCAGGACTCTGATCGGTGTGTTCCGACAGCCGACCCAACATGAGCCCGGCTCATCATCTGTCTGCATTTGCACTCAATGCTTTGCCAGGCCTCGGGATGCATGTGGCAAGTGTTCCTGTTTCGTTGTCCTCATTTCGGGGTTTTCCGTCTTACAGCCAAAGAGAAGCACGCTTCATGGGGTGGAGTTCGAAGAGCTGTCGGCCCATGTCGATGATGCCAATGAGCACATTGCCGAGAAGGGGCAGAAGAAGCTGCAGCAGGCAAATGATTCATCTGATGTGGTCAGCGAAAGGTGAAAGACTACCCTCGTGCTGAACCTCGGGGGCAAAAAAGGCTACTGGATGCGTCCGAGTTTGCTGAAAGACCCTCGAGAACGCTTTTTGCTTCGATGGCCTGACGTGGCTCCCGTTAAGCTTTTCGTCATGGAGGATGATGAAGAGCCCACGTGGGGACTTTACACTACATCAGCTGCAGAGCACAACAGTATCAGCTTTGCATCAGCAACGAAAAAAGCTACGCTTGGAGGTCAGCAATGTGCTAGAGTTCCTCCGCCCAGCGGTCGAGAAGAAGACGAGCAGTTGTGGCGCAAAAGCCACGAGGAAGCCACCGACCCTGCTCCGAAAGATGAGCCGGCTGAGGGTCTGGGAACTGGTGGCAAAAAAAAGGGGCGGCCACTGAAGTTGCAGAAGATCGTTCATAAGCCGCCGCCCCCTTTGTGTCTCGGAAGGAGGATTTTGCACATGACGTGCGGTGCATTGGCAAAGGTCGGAAAGAACTCTGTGAGGTTGGCGGCAGTGGCCCTCAACCCTAAACCCAGTGGTGGCAGAATCCCCACGCGACCCGCGCAAAAAGGCTGTTTCGAGGTGGGAGAGATATCTCCTGATGAATCCAAAGATGTTCCTGGGCCCCAATTACCTCCGTGCGGCGTTTGAAAGACAGATGATGTCTAAAGCCGGAGAGAGAACATCGCAGAGGAGAAGAGGCACGAGATCGGGGACACTGGGAGGCGCCTACCGCAGATCTACTTGTCTGGCACTTTCAGCCCGTCGATAAAGATCCCAGGGCTTGGTGAAGACAGATTCCATCCTGTGCCGAACAAGCTGTGCACATGGCGCAGCCCTAAACCCTAAACCCTCAACCCCTAAACCCCTAAACCCTAAGGGTCAGAATTTGGTGAGCATCCAGCGCGCCCAAGCGACAGACTCTGCAATACAGGGGAGAGGTAGGAGACGGACCAGACTGGTTCGGTCGGATTGTCAGGTATGTGGTATGGTACAAGATATTGCAGGGGGGAAGTCTACTACCATCTACTACGACCAGAGGAGGGCCTCGGAGAAGATGATCACCAGGGAAGAAGTCCATCCTCAGTGCCAAAAGACTTTGGTGTCCGGAGGCATGGCCAGATGGGCCTTACGTCCGCAGGGTCGTCATCAGGAACCCCGCTCGGATCTCATCACCGAGGGTCGGAAGGTAGGCAACAAGGACTACTTCGAGGATCAGGTAGAGCAGAGTTCTATCCAAAAGGGCGAGACGATTGCCGTGCAGGCCATACCAGTTAAGGGCTCCAGCAGACGGCTTCGTCAACTTGGCACGCTCTCCTGCACGGGGTCCCTTCTGGGCTGTTTGGCGCGAGAGGGACCGTAGTACATGAGCTCCATTGGAAGGGGAAGAGTCGAGCAGGAAGAGCTTGGCAACGCACATTGCTCCGCTCGGAAACCGTCATGTCGCAAGTTTGCCTGAAGTGTGCTTGAAGGTGGCGGGTGCTTTAATGTGCTGGCATGAGATCGGCACCGCCGTTTCTGCCAGTGCCAATATATTCGCAGAAAGGGCGATGCCGATCCTGTGATTGCCAGTGCTCGTAGCTTTGGAAGCCTCCATCCCCTCGTGGAAGGCTGCTACATATGTGTTGAGAACGGAAGGAGTCAGGAGACCTGCAATGGAGAACTCGCTGCTTATGCTCCTCAACCCATTCTTGATGACAACATGCACCATTTTCGTGGCGCCCTTCATGCAAAGTTCACAAACAGACAGCTGCCTGTTTGTGAAACTTTGCAGGAAGACTCCATCAGAACATCCGCGACATCTGCAGGTCCAAGTGTTCCTCGCTTGTAGCAAGTGCCGCCTGGTGTGCACTGCCAGGCTTAATCGGGGAATGCCTGGCACGGTCTACTAACCGAAAGGCGCCTGAGGCACAGATTTCCCTCCCCGGCGCTTAGCATGCAGAGAAAGGGGTGCCTGCAAGCCTCGGCGTCTGGACATGCGAAGTCTCTAAGCTTATGACGCAGTCAGCCAGGGTGCACTTCGCGGCAAAGTCCGGAGTCCGAAGCCGCGGTGATGTGAGAGTTTCAAGGGGGCCCAATACACACTCTTAACGGTTAGATCCTGACTACGAGAACCCCTAATTCAATAAGGTACTCCTAGTTATAAAAAGAAACCCTCATGCTGAGTCCCGCATTGCATGATCTGAGTGTACGTCCACGCCGTCCCAGGCAGCCATTCTGGACAGCTCTGTCTGGTACCCCTGCTTGCAGACTAATCCCTTTGCAAGACCCTACTCATACGAGAACAACAAGAAGAACAACAATGGTAACACTAGCAATAGCAGCAGCGATAGCAATGCTTGTAACAGTGCATCCTCTGCTGTATGCCGGTATCGCAGCATCACTCTTCAGCTCCCCCACGAGGAGCTGGCTTGACTTGCAAGAGCGCATGAGAACAAGGACCGGTGGGAAGTTGCTGGAATGAAGGGATATATTCTCTTGAGCCGGGTGTGGATGGGCTTTCATTCTATCGTGAGCACGTGAGGAGTTCAAGCTTTACGCATTACCTTGGCAAAGTTCGTCCCGACTGCTTTTAATGCACTTTCCGCCCGTGTCCGTTTGGAGAAGCGCTTGGAACAACCTTCTCAGCCTGACGTGCCTGCGAAGCAAGTCGAAAGACGTCCTGTCTGTATGGATGCTCGAAAACACTTCTTCCTCAGATGCAAGAAGAATCATAGTAGGAATACGAATGACCCTAATTCTACCAGAAATAATGGCAATGATGGTAGTAATCGTAATTGTCGTGCTACTAATACTAGAAATACTAAGACGAATACAGGTAATAAAAGCAACGCCCACAATCGTGTTGATAATTTAATCGTCCGTTGCAGGTTCGGACCTGACGAAGCAGATTGGTTTTTCTACAGGAGGACGCAGTCCGATGTGCTTGGTTGGGCTTGTAAGCAGGGTATAATGCAGGGTAGCAGAGCAGGCAGAGCACATTGCGAGATTTCCCAGTCCAAACCGGAAAGCGGAGCCCCCGCCTGTGTGCTGCTCAACAACCCTACAGGCCCCCTACCCGGCTCACCACATCCCCAAACACCTGCCGAGGACCGGCGGCCTGATGGCTGGGCCTGCAAGCATCGTCGAGGTGGGAGCTTAGCCGCGATGCAGGGATTCAGGGGACCGAGGAAGTGAGGCTGAGAAGGGGGAAGCAGGAGGGCTCTACGAGCATTCTATGAGGGTTCTACAGCTGTCCAGGCGATGGCCGAGAAGATTCGTCGCGAGGTGCCAACGAAGCAGGGAGAGGTGCCGTGCCACGGGGTCTTGTAACAGTGTCGCGGAGCGGCGGATTGCTGAAGCTTGCCAATCCTCCTGCACTATGCTTTCCATTCTTGCATGACGGCATCTCCGGAAAGGGATTTGAGCCTTTTGAGCATGGAGGCAAGGCAAGGCAAGGCCTTGCCTCGGCTTGAGAGGTCGAAGTCCTCACTGCCGCAGAAACTCCGGAGCGCTTCCCGCAGCTCCATCTGGACCCGAAGGAGAGCCTCTGCTTCAATTTGAGATATTCTGGAGTCCGACGATGGCGTGTGTTTTGTCTCTCTATCTGTTTGTTTTTTTCGCTGTTTGACGGCTCCTGCCATGATGTTCCGGAGCGAAGAAGGTCTCATGCTTCTGCGGCTTCACTTCGTTGACCGTGCAAGGTGCTTGACATCAGTTCGAGACCCTCTACATATGAAGCAACGTTCGAACAGAGAGACCATCGAAAGTCGACCTCCACATCCATCCCCCAAGCCAACCAAGAACCGAAAGCATCGGCCAAGAGCCAGATCCGACACCTAAATCCCCGATGAAAGATGTACCACCATACATGTATACAGACACGCCGATCTGCATATGTACCTATCTACATATGCACATGTGTACAGTTTTCGTAGATATACGTATATTCATATTATGTGCATATAGCAGATACACAAGTTCGTATACATATGATTCCTGAACGTGTAGGAAAGCTGAGGAAGCTGCTGTACATGCCCGAGGGCTACACCATGTCAGTGCCAACAACACTCCACGGCCTTCGTTGGGCGGCCGAGGCAAAGCCCGCAGTGACCCGAGAGCTGAGGTAGTAATAAGGGTTTCCATCAGCTGGTGCACGTTGTCTGGTGCTGGCACTTCGAGCCTACTTATTTTGGACTCACTCGTACAGAAACGACGGCAAGGGGCAGCAGCCAGAATGATGCTTGACCACGTCAAAGTACAGTGACCTTTCCAGCACATTCAGCATCCTTGTGCGCCTTGTAATCGCTGCTCGTTGCTTTGGTGTTGATCCTGCTGAGTTCTGCTCGCCTGACCGAGAGATATGCATGAGGCCGCTGGCGCCGAGTATCAGGAAGACTCAGCGAGGATCTCGGCTTTCAAGGCGGCAAATGTCGCAGTGGTTAACCTGCGGTTACGAAGTGTTCGGCCCTGGCACCCGAGGTTGTCAGCATCGACCTGCGTCGAAAAATGGTGTTCACCAAGGAGCAGAGCATTCGCTTCAGCATCCTGGGCTGCCGTTATGACATTTCGTCGCATGATTTTGGCAGTAGCCCTGAGCTTTGGTTTTGCGCTGGCGAAGACAGACAATCTGCACAGTGACAACCTCATGCAGAGAAACTGCTGGTCCTGCCAAAGGTAGGACTTGTGTGGTGCCGGAGTGACGTGAAGCAAGTCAGGTCAGGTCGTGATCACAGCCGGCCCATGGACGAATCGGATACTCCAAGGCCAAAGCTTTGCGAAGCTGAGATTTGATACAGAGCTTGATCTTCAGCTTCGTTGAACCCCGAACCCTGAATCCCACATCCCTAAGCCCTAAACCCCTGAAATCCCTAAACCCCAAAGCCCTAAGCCCATTTTATAGCACTACTTCCGTCTGGCGCCTCGAAAATTGCTCGATGCCAAGGTCGCGAAGAAGTTCGCTTAAACTGCCGATAATATCAATTACTACTGCTGCTGCTGCTGCTGCTACTACTACTGCTACTGCTACTGCTACTGCTACTGCTACTACCACTACTACTACTACCACCACCACCTACTACCTACTACCTACTACCTACTACCTACTACCTACTACCTACTACCTACTACCTACTGGCAGTATTATCGGGCAGCCGGGGCAACAAGCCAGCAGTGCAGACTCGCGGAGGGCGGATCCG